>CAEGAE010083975.1:0-49769 GCA_903067095.1 Girardinus metallicus
AAAAAATGGATGTCACGCCTACAAGGAAATAAACCTGCTGTTGGTAGTGTGAGGTTCTTTTGCTCAACAAGCAAAAGAACAAGCATTCGCTTGTTCAGCGCGCTTTGCTTTGCTTCTCCAGGACCCAGTAGACGACTATCCAAAAACTACTGTATTTTCCGGACAGTAGGGCACTATATGCCGCACCCACAAAGTTAAAAAAAATAAACTGGAAACGTACATATATAAGCCACACTGGGCTATAAGCCACTGATATGTCTGCCGCTCTTGGTTTTCCACAAGAACGCAGCAAAGGGCTGTCGATCTGTATTATTAAGGACGCAGCCCTCCGTCTCCAACGCCGAACCATAGATTCGTTCACGCCGAGCTTACGCGCAGCGGCTATCAATACGTACTGCCAGATCGATAGCCTTCAACTTAAAAGCTGCATCATATGAACTTCTTCGTGTTGTTTCCATGATGAGGGGGTTTGAGTTTGAAAACATTTCTCCATCGTGCCTGCTGCTAGCATGTGCTTGTTCTAAATTAAAATCAGCGCTTTCTTCTTTGATTTCTAATGTTGACTTCCAAAGATTCACTTCCTGCTAAAGAGCCCCGTGGCGGTTGACGAAAAATCCACAGAAAAGCCAGTGCGGTGCTGGAAAAAAGTAGCGGCTTATAGTCCGAAAAACACGATAATTCTTCAAACGAACAAGACCGGTGTTACATCGATCCGTGTTTTCCCATCACATACTGTTCCCCCTGTGTCTTCTCGCTGCTCGGCACCGCACCGCCCAGGCGGCAAAATACGCGAATGCTCGTTCTGAGCACTGAGAAAGCACGTGCGTAGCAAGCATTCACTTGTTCAGCGCGCTTATCTGGAGAACTACGGACACCGTGACAACTCAAACAATGTGTTTTGGCAAAGTTGTCACACTTTATTCACGTTTTTGGGTGAAAATAATAATAATAATAATAATAATAATAATAATAATAAATATATATGTATGAGTATTTAATTGTGTGTGTCTAGTTATAGATATATATATAGATTGATTACAACCCAACCTTATAGTGCTATATATTAGTTGTCAATATTTAGTTGTCAATATTACCGCTGGGTAATATTGACAACTAAAACCAACACAACAATTCAAAAAATGGATGTCACGCCTACAAGGAAATAAACCTGCTGTTGGTAGTGTGAGGTTCTTTTGCTCAACAAGCAAAAGAACCTCACACATCACATACCGCAGGGGGAACGGTATGTGATGACATACCGTTCCCCCTCTGTTAAAGGGGGAGAACGTGTTCATAAATCACCCATAAGACACTGTTCCCCCTGTGTTACAGAGGGGAACGGCATCTGATGGCCATATTTCACCCATCAGATACCATTCCACCTGTGTTAAAGGGGGGAACGGTATCTGATGGGTGATTTATGAACATCAGATACCGTTCCCCCCTTTAACACAGGGGGAACGGTACATGATGGCCATATTTCACCCATCACATACTGTTCCCCCCTTTAACACAGGGGGAGCTGTATGTGATGGGTAATATTGAGCACTAAAACTAATAAATACCACTATAGATAATCTGCTTATCTATCTATCTATAACTAGACACACACATCAATACTCACACATATATATTTAGTATTATTATAATTATTTTCACGCAAAAACATGAATAAAGTGTGACAACTTTGCCGAAACATGTCGTTTGAGCTTTCACCGTACCCATAGATAAGCGCGCTGAACAAGCGCATGCTTCCTCAGTGCTCACAACGAGTACGCACGTATTTTGCTGCCGGGGCGGCGAGAAGACACAGGGGGAACCGTATGAGATGGGGAAACATGGCTCGACGTAACACCGGAGTGGTCTGGAAAGTGATACGATAAGTTTGACAACAAAATTGCTTCAAGATTTTGATATTTGTACTGACAGATTTCATTTAAAACTGTATTTAAAACAAAAATCTCCTGTTAGCCTCGCTATGAATCTTGGTGTAGCTGTGAAGGATCTATCTGGGAAAAAAAAGAATAGCATCTGTGGCCTGCATTTGGAGATGTTGAGATTGGACAGACTTCGTCTTCTTCACTGTGACATAGTCGAAGGATCGGAAATGTTCTATCTTGTGGTATGGGGATCACTGTGTCATAGAAAATTCTTCATAGAAAAGGCAGCAATGTCTCCGTTTAACAGGATATTCTCTTGGCGAAGAAGAATTGGCTGATGTATAATCGCATATCGTCACCTTCCTAAAATAATGACCAAAATAATTTTTTAACAAAACTGTTATTCTTTTTTGACTAAAAACATATTTTTCATAAAAAGAAGTGATTTTTTTTTTTTTTTTTTTTTTGTCAAAATTACTTTTGCAGTTTTCAGACTCTGATAAACTCTGGACATTTATGCAGAGAATAAGGATTTGTATTTCCGTTTTGGTGAATAACAATTTTGTTTAAGGCCAAAGATTTGTCATTTTCTATGATCAAACCTATAAATAAATAGAAATTAAACTGTAAATCTTTATGAGAAATAACTTGTATTTTGCAAAAATTATTTTTTAAATACATTTTTAAATTGATAGTGCTGTGACCACCCGTTCACCCTCTCATTCAAAACTCTATTAAGGCCTCCAAAACTGCTTACTGTATATCTGTCCATCACGGAATAAGGGCCTATCTGCAGCGGACTGCAGGGTACTTAAGGCTATCTGCAGTTAATTCAAGATACGTGGAATTGAAGAGAGATATGCCATGAGTGGAAAGAAGAAAGGGACGAACAGAAGCAAAGGATAAAAGTCAAGAGAAAAACAGCAGGAAAAAGAAAAACAAGGAAGACAGATGGAGATGGAAAAAGAGAGAGAGAAATAGACATTTCAGAAAAGCTTTCAGATAAATGTGGAAATGATAAACAGAACCACAGAAGGACAGAAATGTATATAGTGAGGGCAGGGTTGTATGTGACTCAAGTATGTGTGCTTGTTTGTACCAATTTGTGCGTGCGTGTGTGACTTTGAGGTGCAGTCCTTGGCACACGGATGCCCCTCCATTATCTGCCTGTCTTCGTCCGCTCAACCTACTCTGCCTTGGGCAATTCTCTACTTTAAAGAGCTGTCCAAAGAATACACACACACACACACGGAGAGAGGAAAAGAAGCTTTTCCTCTCTCCATGTTCCAGAGGGGCAGTGTGGTTTGGCATGGAAGTGGCTGGCCAACAGCTTGCAGGAGTAAGGTGACATTTCTCTGTATTCACAACCTTGTGTGTGCGTGGCTTTGTGTGTGTGTTTCGTGTGCATAGAACCAGCAGGTGCATCTCTGGAAGTTTCTATGTTTGGGTTGTTCTGTCCAAGTTTGGAGGTTCATCTTTGATTCTTCACTTTGGGTGTGCTTGAAGTAATAGAAGAAGAGTTTTTTTCCAAAGGTGGAGGCAACAGTGACATCATAAAAGCTAGCTAGACTGTTGCCAAATGTCATATGAGCCAAAAACCTTTTATTGTGATGGTAGAAAAAAAATAAAACCACAAAATAAACTCATTACAGTAATTATTTCCACACATTTTTGTGACAGAAAACAGTTTATCATAAACTGTTTAAAATTGATTAAAATTTACCTATTAATCAATGGTTTCTAGCTGCATAAAAGTCCTGCAACTTTTCTATCTTGTTTCTAATGCATTGCTAGCTGTGCTGCAGTGTTAACACTATCTTGCACAGAAGCTTGAAAACTGAATTGGAGCTCTTAATTTAACTTTTATTTGAATCTTATTTTGATGCCTTAAATAGCTTTGTGTCCAAGAAGTTGTTAGCTTAAACACAGAAAAAAATATTCCTATTTTTCTATTTGCTGCAGTGCTATGTGTGTTAAAGTGCTAATGCTACCTTGTATCTTAACCACTACTCCATAACAAGACCTTTACAGTGGACCGCTTTATCAACAAGAGTGGCGTATCCCCTCTAAAACCACAAACAACTGCAAAAACTAAATATACCTTAGTCTGCATTAGAGTAGAATAGAATATACTTTATTGAGAGGGTGTACCGCGCCTCTTGCCCGAAATGCTTGCCTGAGATAGGCACCAGCACTCGTCCCAACCCCACTAGGGACAACGGTGTAAGAAAATGGATGGATCCCTACCCTAACCCTTGATCCCCAAGGGGAAATTCTTTATTAGTTGACAAGCTACTCTAATACACTCAGTGGAAACCATCTTGGCAGAACAGCAGAAGCTACCGTCCAGTGTTTCTTATCTCTGCGTACGGAGGTTCAGCCAATCAGAGATTGTTAAAAACTGAATCTTCAGGAACAAGCAACAAAATGATTCAGAGCAACTAGCACAACGACTCCCAAATCTTTTAGATGGACTGAAAGGTTTTGATCAATCCCTGCTCATCAGACAAATGAACAAAGTACTTATTGATTCTTATTCTACTTTGTTAAATCTGCAGAGGACAAAAATGAATCTTTGAACTAACTGTTAAATTTTAGTCCCATCCTTTTTTTTTTTATTATTTTAACCTATTGAGTTGTTTCAGTCTAACTGAACTTGTACAACCTGAATGCACAAAATGTAGTGGCTTTATATGTATTTGGAGTATTATTACAACGTCTGAACAATAAAACAAGTTTTCACTGCAAACACTTAAAACTGGGACTAGTTTGAGCAAAATATAAAAAAAGTAAATCCCATCACGTGTTGAAACACAACAGCAGAGCTGAAACCAAACATTGACAGAGCGCCGCTCCTTCTCCTCATCTTAAGACGGTTTTGTTGCCTCCAGAGGGAACAGACTGGGCGCGCTGCCAGACCCCGGTCCACTTAGCTGCTAATAGCTCACATAATCACTGCACACTCACCCGTTCACACACCGCAGACACACACAGACCATTACGCTCCGTACGGCAGACACAGACATGGTAATTATTATATCAAATAAAAACAGCTAATCAGGTAAATGTAGGCTAAATGTGTTTTAGCAGCACTACAAGATTTTACGTGCAGGAGTGTGTATGAGTGTTTGCAACATAGAGGAAATGCATCTAATGAGACATAAAGACTCAACAAGACGCATATAAATATTACATCAGTGAAAAAAAAAGATTTGTTGTTTGCTTATTTTTACGTTGTGGATTTTCTGTCTCACTCATATTTTACTTGAATCTTCACATCTTTTTTCACTCTTCATATTTACTGTTTACACAAATCAAAGCATTCAAACTTTACCATGACATGGTGTTCTACTGCTTTCATAACTCATTGATTCATTTGCTTTGAAAGCACCTGTTCTGTCTGTCATTTACTAAAATGAAGAGGCTCTGGTTTCTCCTGGTTTTTCTGTGCATCAAAACTCCATCTTCATCAATGATAAGAGACTGGAGGTCTGCCAGAGGCTGAACACGCTTTATGTTTACTAATTATCCTGTCCACGGCACCAGCAACCCTACAAAATGCTTTCTGCCACGCTAACGTCGCCAGAAAAAGGCAAACAAAGGATGAAAAGTCCAAAATTAAACTTTAAAACAACTGTAAGACTAAACATGGCATTTTTGCTATTTGTAGTTTTAGCGTGCATCTGAAGGTCAGAGCATCTTACCCGCTCTGTCTTCAAGGCACACTGTTCATTGGTCGAAAGGAACACAAAGAGAACTGTGCACTTTTCATTCACTGAACTGAAATGACCTTCTTCCCATCAACCTCGCTTTCTCCTTGTTTTCTGTCCTTCAACCTGTCTCTATCTCACTGTAGAGGAAAATAATGTAAAAAGTATATTTACATTTATCTTGAAATGCTGACTTTATTGTAAAATCTGTAAGGATATACTACACTGAGTTTTGCTGAAGTATTTAAAACATCCTATTAATATCTCTATGACTGAAATTAAATATTTAACTAAACATAAAACAATAAATGTCTGAACTGTAGCTATAAAAAGATACAGGTTATAGGCTACTAGCTTCTTGTTATATGTTTTTTACAATTTATCATAACACAGACATGCTAGCTGGAGTGAAGGATCTAGACGCGTACTCGTCTCAGAGGCAGCAGAGAGTGCTGGCCTGGAGCTCCTTTCATCTTGGGCTCATAGGTGATGAAGAGCTCCAACTGAAATGTCGTGCTTGATGTGCTCATGAGGGCTAACGACGCAACACAAAGAAGTTGAAAAATCTTCACGTTTTCTTGCTATGTTCTGGGTTCACCCGGTGGGGCAGAAACTTTTGTTTTTCGCTGTAGTTTGTCGCTCCCTATGTGTGGAGTCCATTCAACAGGCCATGAGCACTGGAAAAACGTCCAGTGTGACTGCACTTAAGCACGTTTACGAAGAGAGTGCCAAATCTCCCAATGCAGACCTAAAACATCTGCATTGGGAGGTCTTTCATCCTGGTGAAAGACCTGGTGATCACAAACGACTGATAGCGCCAACCAGTTATTCAGTTTAAGGTTAAGATTATTTTTTTTTGTACATGCTTTTATTTTACTTAATATTAAAATTAGTTTCTGTAAACAATACTAAATACTGTTAGTTAAGCTTGAAACTTTCTAAGATATTTGAAACGAAGAAACCAGTACTGTACCTTGGAAATATTAGTTTAATTATGCTAGTTTTAATGATGTTTAACTTTAACACATGTTGAAATATTAGATTGATCATGATTGTTTTCAGTAGGCCTCAATTTAGGTTAGATTTAGACTCATGGTTTAATCAATATATAACTTAATCAGTAGAACATTTCTCTGAGATATAATGATCATGGTTTGATTAAAATTAGTCCATGTAATAGAGCTTTTATAGTAGATTACATTCTTAAGAGTGGATAAGTCATATATTCCTCTGAAAAATCTCTTAGTTCATTATAACCTGACCCACATGCGAAACACATACAGAAGAATGTGAAATCAGTTAAAGTTTATTTCAGAGCAGAACAATGAATGTGTGAGGTGAGAGTTTTCTTGTATGGAACCACGGGATCTGGATCGTCTTTGTTCTGAAGGCAGGGAGAGTGGACTGATTTCAAAGATAATGTGCGACGACTGATTTAGCTTACCAGGTGAGATGAGGATGTTCTGCCAGGGAGGTGAAGTTAGATCACTGGAGCTTAGGTAGCTTGTGGGGGTTGGAGGTGTCCAGGCAGGTACAGATCACTGGAGGAGTATGGAGGTCACTGGAGGTTGATGGTGGTAGTACGTTGGAGGTAATCAGCAGGCTGAGGACAGAGGAGCGGGTATTCGCCAGTTATGGATGAACAAACCAGGAGAATCTTCTTGAGGAGGTCTTAGGTCACAGAACCGAGGGACTCGAGCAACACTGCGGGTAATTTGCCAAGGCGCCATGAGGGAAATCCTGCAAGGAGGTCAGAGGTAAGGTCAGGAGTAAAACACTGAGAAAAAACTCAAAGACTAAGCTTATGGTACTGAGCTGTAATGGCTCAGAGGATCATTACAGACAAACACTCAGGCGCTGGAGAACTGGTTGCCCACTCCTCTTATGCTCGAGTAAATGACGTCGATTACATGCAGGTGTGCAGGGAACATGCCCTCCAGGCAGCAACCTCCTCACTCTTCCTGGTGGGGAAAAACAGCTGAACACCACCCCATAAGGCCAAGACTCCAGTTTCCAACATAAACAAAGAAGTAGAGAACTAATCAGAAAATATTAAGTATAATAGGTGTTTTAGTACTGAAATTGCTCCTGTCTGTTTTATACAAGTTTGAAGATATTATGTGAAACATGCTAATTTTTGCAATCAAAATCTGCTGTTTGATGCACCAGATTAGAGGAGAGGTCAGATCAGTTCTGTGTGGTTCAGGAACCAGTCTGAGGCAGTTTGAAAGGATGAAAAGACATGGATAGCTGATAAAATTCTGCCCTACTTTTTTTGAGTAAAATGTTTCCCTATGAAATAAGCACATCAATTGTGCTGACCCTGGGAAAGTACAGGGTAAAGATGGCTTAAACAGTGGATAGTTTCATCCCTTGACCTTGGTAACACCTGCATGGTCTCTGGCGTGCAAACAGCAGCACATCATTATGGGGTGTTCTCATGCAATGGTACCACCTCTAAGCGGTACGTCAGAAAGGATCAGACAGTAAAAACCCGCCTTGATATTAAAGTAATTGAGCTAAAACAGCTAGTGAGATTACTGGGGTGGAACTGTCTTTTTTTCCTTCCACACACGGTGGTCTCTGAAGACGTCTTCGTATTTAGCATTTTTTCTAAGGTGTTTCCTTTCTGGCTTTTGTATCTGACTATGTTGAGCTGTAAAATGATTTTATGCATTTTATTGTTTGAATAAATTCTGGTTGATAGTGAAGTTGAACAGTGTCTGTTGTCTTTGTATTTTCACTTTTACACATGACATTAACGGACCTGGGGAGACGACATAACAAAGAGCAACAGAAAAATACCCCGTTCTCAACATGTAGTCTTTGACAAAGACTGTGGTATTTAATACCTTGATGAAGTCTGCTGTATTTACTGTAAAAGCTCCATTTTCTAAGTTAGAATCAGGAAACATATCTTTAGCCAATTTAGTTAATTTGAAAAATAAAGTTTACGAATGTAATAAAATCTTTCCTTCTCTCTATCTTCATACTTTATAATGTTTGTTGTTGTTGATGTGTGCGTGTGTGCATCATCAGACTTATGTGTGTGCACATTTGTGTGGTGCAGCTGACAGCCGGGCAGACAGGTGGGCTGGTAGTTTTACCCTTCCAGAGTCGTAGCCTCACAAATGTTCATCTCCTTCCTGTTCTTTGCGCTACCTCCTCCTGCTGCTCTGAACTACCTTCTAGTCTTGTTAGCTGCTGTTTTTTTAATGCGCCGTCCCAATCTGGAGGGACATATGTAGTCACACATTTCCCTCCCTCGCGCTCAGCCTCCTTAGAAATTGTCCCAAATAAATGTTGCAAATTAGCGGGACCAAATGGTCTTTTATGAATTCTTCTGTCATCCAAACAATTTTCCATTGGCAACTTTTATTCTTGATTTGATGTGCATCTGTTAAAGGAAATAAAGGAGAAAACAGCAAGAAAATGGCTTGAATCGATGTCTAAACTTACATCTGTTACGAAGATTGTCCGTTTTCCTAAAATATGATTTATGAAAATTAAAACAAAAGACATTGGGATTCCGAACTCGGAACATGTCTGCCTGGATTTCCTGGCTAAACAGACTGATTGTGTCTGAATGAAGTGCAGAGCTTGCTGAGATGTGAACAATGTCGCCCCAGTAGCTGAAGCATTTGTCCATAAGTGTAAATATAAGCGTGCATGTGGTCCAGAGTAATGTGCCAGAACCCTCTGCCTCCTCCCCCCATCTGCTGAAGCCCCCCAGCTGGACCAAGGTCACTTCTATCCTCTCCGTTGCTACAGATATGCATCTGTGTGCACATGCATCTAAGGCTGCGTTCAGTCTGCAGCTTGAAGTGACCCAATTCCAATTTTTTGTCTAATCTGATTTTTTTGCCATGGCTGTTCACATTTCCAAATGAATGGGACCTGTATGTGTTCTGCAGTGTGAATGGGCAAACGACCTGAAGTGTACTGCATTCGCAGTAGAGGGCGCAATAACGTCAGCGTTCTCAGTGTTCTGTTGAAAGTAACAAGAAACTTTCGACATATAAAACTCATCTAGTTATACCTAGAAACTTTCACGTTTTAACAAATGTATTTCGTTAAAACAGTGTTTCTCAAACTTTTTCAGGCTGAGGGACCACCTAACCTGAAATTACCCCCATGATAACACAACTTAATATATAATTCAACCTGAAATTAAAATTAGTCTCTTAACTCACATATTGTTGTTTTCTTTGTTCATCCTAATGAAAAGAGTTGTGCGGTTCGGTAAAAGCGACTGGCTACAGCAAAGCCATCGACACGTCTACTTGGACATTTTGACTTATTTATTTACAGTTTCTGAAAGTGTCTAAGTTTTCCAGTGATGTCAAACACATAGAAATAAAAAATAAATTCTTTACAACAAAGTCTTGTGTGTATTAATAATTCTTAGGGCTATTTGTGATTTAGAAGCACAATTAAAGAAAACTGACTTGAGTTGCTTTAATAGAAAAAAAATATATTTTCTGCATCATTAAATATAAAAATGTCATGAAATGCGGTAGTAGGTGGTGAGGCAGGAAACTGTATACCCAAGTTGGAAATCAAATGATGACTTTAATGAAGATGCCAGCAGTACAAAGTTCAATAATCCCGGCAGCACAGAGAGAGCAGAAGGCAAAAGCTCATCAACTGGTAGCAACAGGCAACACAATGGACGACAGCAACAGACATAAACCAGAACGACTGACAGGACAGATACGACAATGACCTGACAAAGACACAGAAACACAGGTGGCATTAAATACACAGAGGGTAATCACAGAACGAGACACACCTCAAGGGGTAAACAGGACAACACGGAGACTGACTAGACACAGAACCTAAAATAAATACACAGAAAAACTCAAATCATGACAAAAAATAATTAACCCACTTCTATTAATGGTATTTCTCTATTGTGCTTAATTATATAATTTCATAATTTTGTATTTAATAAAAATAACAACAGCTGTTGATGTGCAAGCAGCATCATTTATTACCAAGCAAAGTAATAAAAACAAAGAACAGTTCTTACTGAGTCGAGTCCTATCGCTCACCGCATAGAGCCGTTCAAACAAATCCAATCACTAGTGAACGACACATCAACACTTAGCAGCTATGACTCAGCTTCTTCTGATCAAATAATATACCTGGACGGGTTTTCTTTCAACTGGTACCTGCAGCTTTTCTTTTGAGTGACCCAGTTTAAGCCAGTTTTCCGTCATTACTTTTAACACAATCCTTTGGCAAGCCAACTTTAGCGTCACACTTTGAGCTCACGTCACAGGAAATAAACGGTTGTTTACATGCACTGACCTGGGGACGAGTTTGAGAAAGACTGCATTAATACAAGGCTTTCTTGTTTTAACACAAAACTTTCTCCTTATAACAAGATATTTCTCCCAAATGTCTTCCCAGTTAAACACTTCTACTGTTCTACAATATCAAATGAACCTCCATTTCCTTATGCTAACACTATCGCTAACTCACTTACTTTCAAATGTTCCCCATCAAATTGGGTCAGTTTGAAGTTGCCAGTTCATGAGTTGGTTCCTTTTCTTGGTAGTGTCAGCTGTTGGGTGACTGCAGTCTCTGCTACTTCCAATTCCTACAAAATGTTGTAACTCAGATATTCGCCCCAGTGTCAGAATATCTGCAGGCTTCTTAGTAGATCCACAGCTGGACAGGTCAGGCGTTCAGCTGTCTGAATTCAGAAATGCTTCTAGGAAAGCAGACGACACAAAAACACAGCAGTCTGTTATTTGATTTAAGCCACAGCCTGCAAACAGTTACTACCTACCTTAATCTCTAAGTTTACAACCTGCACTGTGTCTGTCACCAGGCTGTCTTAACAGAAACTGCAATTGTATTATCCAACTTCAGTTTTCGACAACTATCCTTTAATTAAAGTTAATTAATTAGTTACCACTGCTATTTGAATTTTTTTTTAACTTAAGCATTTTTACATTTAGTTTTAGTTTTTGAGTAACAATGAGCAACATGTTTTAAATAGTTACTTGGCAAAATTTATTGCTATTTCAAAGTTTCTCTTTAATTGTGTTTTGAATTTCCCAGTTTGGAGTGTACAAGTGAGACACAAGTGATGATGTCATGTGCATGATTTCCACACATAAATACAGTGAACCCTCGTTTTCGTGGGAGTTGCGTTCCGAAAAGAACCCATGATAAGCGAAATCCGTGAAGTAGTTACCTTTGTTTTGTACAATTATTATACAGCATAATACTCTACATTGAAACCAAAGAACAAAACCTGTTTTCAGGCCCAAGCATATTTTTTTTTAACACATAGAGCGCTTTCTTACAAATAACTACAGTAAAATAATCATTTTAATCATCAATACAAGGTATAGTAGGACAAATTGTGACTCATTTCACTGTGCCTCTGACTGTGACGCTGCGGCCTGACTCCGCTCTGTAGTCTTTTTCTTCTGAAGCCTGTGGTGCAGGTGTGTTTTTTCGAGAAAAGAACATAGTTATCGGTAGTTGTTGTCTTTATATTTAAAAACCGGAACGTTATTGGCACACACATTATTGGCACTCTACACAGGTAGAGAAGAAGCGCAGAGCTAATCATGACGCAGAACACAATGCACTGTGAAAAATTAAAACTGCACAAAAAAATCCTCGAAGCAGCGGCCGTGAAAGGTGAACCGTGTTACAGCGAGGGTACATGTACCAATGTATGTATATCTGTTCTTGCTCTTTTATAACCTTTTACCATTTGTTTCACTTTACAAAAACATTCATCTGTTTTCTGAATTTATTTTCTTGCAGGAGAAAAAATTTTTCTAACTTGAGATGGTATTACACTTAGCATGTTTACTTAACACTAAAAGTCTTAGCAGCTTAAGATTTTGATTGTGTGTTCGGAGCTTTATGAGTTGATATATAATGGCACATTTTTAAAATGTTTTTTTTTTTTTTATATGGCAATACACCTAGCTAGCTGCCAAAGTGCTCAGTTTGAGCAGCAATAGATGTAAAGAAAAACTAGTCAGATCTGTCCTAGTTCTTTGTATTTAATAAATGAGCATTCTAATGAATTAATCTGTTTATTGTCACACAGAATTTTTCAAGAATTTTTTTAGTGGGACAAAACTATGAATTGTCTATGGAAAACACACCAATTGGCGTTTTTAATCAATGGTCATAACTAAGACATTTGTAAGAAAATGCAGTTAGGAAGCTGAAGCACTGACCCACAGTTAGACTACACACTTGCTTTGCAAATATTAGTGCTATTTGCAAAGCAGCCAATATGGGAGTGCAATTTATTTTCCTTAGTGATGATTGCCTCTACCCTCTACAACAGAAATATAGGACTGTAAACACCATCTTCTACTGTGCATAGTAATGCATATTCATGTATATTTGGTGTTTGAACAAGCAATTAGAAGCATATTCAGAGGGAGTCTCAAGTACTGGAGCATTTAGCTGTTTGCTGGTGGCTGTAGTCCTGGATCATGGTGACTACGTTGGATCAACTGTATGAATAAAAAGAAAAAGGTTCAAGGACATTTTCAACTGTGTAGTCACATAATACTGCAATCAAAACATTTGCATTCAGAACTTTGACTATTTAAAATGTTAAGAATTTGTTTAAACAAATTCCGTCAAGTGCAGCTAATTCATAAGCTGAATTAGTTATTGCATAACGGGTGAAGTACTTGAAGGCTTCTTCCTTAACTCAGCATCATCCCTGGCCATCATCAATAGTAGCAAATTTTGTGATAATGTAAGGTGTCAGGAGCTTTAGGCCAAGGATTGAGGCTCTTCAAAAGAGGATATGCCAATATTTACTCACCAACAAGGCACAATAGAGTACAACGTAACGATTCAAACTATTGAGGTTTGTGATGAATCTCAAGGCTTCATAGTAAACTGCCAAGAGAACTAAGCACTTTGACGAAACCTTCATATAAATTACATCTCCAGTCAAGCAAAACCACAAGTCTATTCTTAAACTCAAAATAAAGTCAAGGTTTAATTCAAAAGAAATATCTGAGTTTCATCTTCAGTTTCTTTTACCAACAATTTTATACGAGAAGTTCAATGGGAGAAAAACAAAAATCTAAATCCTGAGGTACTTGCATTCATACACTAGATCAACCTTCAAAGCATGAAGAGAGGTGATAGATGGAAAATTCAAAGAATTTCATTTAGAGTTAGAAAACAACATCATTTTCATTTTTAGGGCTAATATACAACTGCATAAAGTTTGAAATTTGAAACTATATTAATGGATTGTAGGTACTGATAAAGTTCTGAGGTGTGGATCCAATGGAATACATCACAGGGTCTTTGGCACAGAATGGAAATTAAGCTGCTATTCTTTATTATGTTCATTCTCAAATATAAATTTCTTTATGAAAAAATAGCTCTCTAAAACTGGAGATGTTTACTTGCTAGCTTACTTTGCTAGTTTCGTTAGTCAACAGTTAAGCAACTGGCTATTGTTTGTGTTTGGTAATAAAAAGTTCAACAAGCTAATCTGCTTATTCTTAGGATTAAATCGTTTTTGCAAACAAAAGAAGGCATCAAAATAAAGATGTTCACAAAAGCTAGCCCAACTAATCAGTTTACCAAACTGCTAACAGTTTTAACAGCTGGCTTTTTTAATCATAGTTTTAAATATCTTGACTAGTTACCCGTTTAACCACAAGTGTAAAGTATTTTTCATGAGAAGAAATCTCTACGAAGTAGAGATATTTTTCATAAAAAGAAATCTCTACAAAGTAGAGATATTTCCCCCAGCTCTATTAAACGTTTCTTGATACACAGTATCATTTTACTGCATTCAGTGTATAAAACATTATGGTAAATCAACAACTACACATTAAAAAAATGTAAATTTTCTTGCCAAGAACTTTTTGTTTTTATAGGTAAAACATGACAACAAACAAGAACATTAGATAAGAAAATTAAATAGTAATATAAGTATTAGTCATGGTTGGATTATTTTTGGTGGTAAAAGAAATCAAAGGTATGAGAACGATTGTTGCTTTCATTGGTGTGTACGCACAAACAAACTATCATCTCACTCACACAGGAGCACTGAAGGCCAGTCTGCTTCAGTTAGCCAGGAGAGGATCTGTGCAGAGATGTCTTCCAGATGAATTGGCGGTAATGAGCGTGTAGTGGAACTGATTCCTCCTCCTCCTTCCACCCACCCAGTAGCCCTCCACTCTCCTTCCTTTCCTCAGGGCTCAGGTGTGCAGCATATGGCATCACTCCCAATTCCTCTGACTTTTTTTTTTCCTCCTCACTTTTTTTTTTTTTTTTTTGCATCTGCTGCCATTTCTCCTCAAAAAATTTCACCTCGACTTGCCGTATTTGCACGCTATTATAAGCTCGGGTTATGTTGAGCATGCCTTCTTGACAACGAGGACACTCACCTGGACCCATGCTTCCTATGAAGATGGTGCCACTGGGCACACGTACCATGAGCTTGTGCTCGCATGACGGCAATTTTCAGAAAACCAAATACAGTTATTCAAACAGTGCTCCTCCTTTCACTTGCCTCGACATTCATGCACGGCCCTGGGAATAACGACAAACACACAAATAATGACAACTTCAACAATAGGGGCAGCTAAAGAGCAATGTGATTGAGGAGAGAAGGTCAGCAGACTGGGACACAGAAAAGAAGCTTGGTGTTCTGAGGCAGATTGAATAAAAATGCCTAAAATTTTTACAAATAATTTTCTTGCCACATTTCTTTTGGAGGGGGTTGGACATTTCTTAACACATGGATACATATGCTTCAGTTTTTTTGTTTTTTTCCAAAGCGCACACAGGCTTGTCTGGGGCAGGTCCTCAGGGATGGAGGCACTTGAAGGAGTGACTGCCTAATGAGGGAGAAAATCTGTTTTACTTTGGGACAGGAGGCAGAGCAGCAATCAACACAGATTGAATTTACATTACACATGCACTAATTAAAGACGTAATTGACATCAACACAGAAACCTGGGTGCGACCCATTTAATCATTAAGGATTTGTTTTCAACACTCCTGAAAATTATCCTTAAAAAATTTAAAAATTAATAACTCACAAATATACATAAAAACATACCTGTTACTCTTGTGGTGACAATTAGACTTGCGTGCATGACAGGCAAATGATGGAAACTCCAAAACACAAAAGCACAAAAACACATTCTGAAAATTAAAAATGCAGGAAGTAAAAACCCGCAATAAAAAAATATGCAAAAGGAAAATGATGCAACCACAAAATACTGCTAATAGCAAAAACAACAGCAACTATAAAATTCTGTAAACTTGTGCCACAAAATTGAAGCCTTCCAGACCACACGGGGGAGTCACGCGCCAATTAATAAGGGACCAGACCCTTATTAAAACGAGACGTCATGATTTAACGTAATGTCCAGCAGCAAGTTCATGTATTTTTCAATGTCTTTTTGGTTGAATTGATTTGTTGACCTGTGTTAATGGACTTACTAAAAACATAGGTGACTCAAGTTAGCCAACAGATTTCCTTTCACACTGTTTTTTATCTTGAAAACACAACATGTCAGAGACAAAGCAAATTCTGTGACAGGAAGTTCTGTCAGATCTTTGAAGTGCATGCATGTTTGCAACTCACTGTTTTATAGGTATTGAACTCAAGGGTGTGGAATTCACTTTTAGCACTAGGGTTAGCATAGACATGCTAACCTTTTACAAAATGTAAAAGGTTATAAAAGAACAAGAACAGATATGTTAGATTATTAAAATGTTAACTAAATAAATGTTTACGGAAGAGGATTGGGGCCACGGAACAAAAGTCAGATTCTGACTTTAATTTCAGAATGCCGACTTTTTTCTCAGAATTCTGACTTTACTCTAAAATATTAATCTTGCACATCAGTTGGTGCTAGATGTCCTCTTCCATGGTTTACCACCTCATAATTTTTAACAAAATAACAGTCAGCTCTGTGGAAACATTGGTATGCAAGTCTTTTATAAGATTTTATTTTTTTATTTTTATATGTGTTGTTGTGTATCATGTCTTTGTGGACCATGAGTCTGTTGAATAAAGCAATCATCACACTTTTATCAGTGAAGTACGATTGCCCAATAAGAAATGAAAACCTTTGCCCCGTTCATGAGACTATTTGCTTGTAAAATATTGGTTTCAACTGACTAAACATAATGAACAGCTTTTGAGTTGATTTTTTCCATTATTCCTTTGCTTTGGATTTATAAGCAACAAACGTTAAAAGAATTATTTCATATTTATCAACCTGTATGTAGCCGAATTGGTGCTTTACTACTGGATGATTTATTTTCAATACTTACTATATTCTTACCAAACTTATTTTCTTTTATCATCAGATTGTAGACTCATATCTTACAAAATAAACAAGGACAAAATATTTCCATAAAAATTTATTTATTTCAATAATATACAAGCAGTTATTCAGCCTATGTTTGGGGAATTATGAATATAACATTCCTATAATTTAAGTATATAAAAGATGAGGAGACAGTGACTAAGATGTCAGGAAGAGGAAGGGGATCACTGGGAGATTCTGGGAAGCTGCATCCAAACCCTCTGCTCCTGTTATATTGTCTGAAACAATAAAAAATAAATATTTTCAAAATAGTTCAAACTGCACATAAGAAGCCAATTGAAAGGAAGAGTATATTTCACACATACAAAAAAAAAAAATATGAATTTGTAAACTAAAAAAATCCACAAGAAAGGGAATATTAGTAACTGGAATTGGAAGAAAACACTGGGCAACGTTCAGAAGATAATATCTTCAGAAGTCTTCTCTAGAGAATAATGTTATATTTTGATACACGTATCAAACAGTACATATAGCCTACAAACACATTAAACTTTTCATATCACACTTTGAGCCGCACATCTGATTAAGCAGTGGAATACGACAAGGTGACTTGCCAAGATCAGGCCGCAGATAGCGGGGAAGACACACTCCACTCGCCAGCTGAGCCTGCAGTCACCTGGTCCCATTAGCGGAGCTACGCTGCTCCTAAAACTCTGGAGCATATTTCAAAGAAATTGCATGAACTAAGTGCATAGATGAAGCAATGATGACTAATTTCTAACCAAAAAAGCATCTTTAAACAAGGTTTTGTGACAAATTAATAGTTTATTACTTACCTCTATTTATTGCTGCTGGTGGCGCAGTGCAATGGAGGCCATCTTGCTGGTCCGGAGACGAGACAGGTATGGCTGAAGGATGGTGTGGAAAGCCACGCCCCTGTGTTCTGGCCTTTCAAAATAAAAAACTAAACTAAAAACTCAGGGCCAACCATTTTTTATCGGTGACCAAATGTCAGGTATTATTTGATTCTCACAGGAGCATTTACGGTTGCCAGAAAATACTACAGTATATAGTGTGAAACGATCAAGATCGTCTGTCTGCAGCCAGTATAATGTCTATGGGTGATATGGTCCCAGTGTAAGCCGGACAGAGAGAACTTCCGGGTCAGACCACTTGTCAAAAATGAAATCATGAAAATCGAAATTTAGAGATCATTATCCGTTTTTTCCATTTCCGTTTTGTGCACTAAATGGGAAATCGGATAACGAGCCACAAATCCGATTTCCGATTTTGGTTTAATAAACGAAAAACAAAAAAACAAGTCTATTTTCATTTTCTCATTTTTCATTTCAAAAGAAAACACGAACTGCCTGAAAATAAAAGGACCGTTCAACTTTCTATATGATGTGTCTGCTTATAACAAGTTAGTGCCTGGTGCCAAAAAATATGGAGGAATCTTTTTAAAGTGATTTTAGCTTTGCTAAAATTACTCAAGTAATTTTATAATCATTTTACTAAGAATTAAAAAAAAAATTCATAGTCACTTTAAAGAAAAAGACAGATTTTTCTTTGACTATTTTTACTGCAAGCACTATGTTTATCTGTGTACTCCTTGCACGTCTCAACTACATTTTGTTTTTCCATTTCTAATATGCATCTGCTAAATCCAGAGCTAGCCAGCTACTCCACTGCTCCACATCGCTTATTAGCACAGGAGAGGGCACACAAACATGTGGACAGGTGCCGTTATGCAGGGATTATGCAGGAGTGTGTTTCCTGATAAAGAATGGGTGTTTGAGTTTGGGATTCGGTGTGCGATCAGCATGTCTGGCCCTGGGAAAAGGAAGCAGGCACAGAAACAGTTTTTTTAATGGCATCTAAAAACAACAAAAAAAAACAACATTTCTGGCTGAGATTTTAAAAGTCACTTAAATAAATCAATAGCTGGGCAAAATTTAATTTGAAAGGATTAAATTTCTTCCCCTTTACGTTTAGTTTATAGCAACGAGGGTAGAGGGAGAAAGTGTGAGTTATTAATCACCGGATGGAGGGATATTCCACCTGCGCGACAGCGTGTGGGGGCTGATAAAGGCGGGAGGAGGGCCGCTGTGTTTGGGTTTTGGATCAGAGTGGAGACCAATGTGTGAACAGTACTCCATAAAGCACACAGATTATCAGGTCAGCACACACACAGACACACACTTACTGAAGTGAACAAAAGAGGAACCCAGTGAGCGCTCACGCACACATGCAGAAAGAGATGCCATCGGTTAAACGCCGTTAGGCAGCATAACCCCCAACAGGCCTCAGGAGGACGATTCACTTTACTTCATATGTGGAGAAGTCATTAATGTCAAGGATGTGGATAGAGTTTTGTCAACAAATTATTTTTTAAATTTATTTTGAACCCTTATTTTCAGGCTGCAATGAAGAAGTAGACATTTGTTTTATTTATCAAATTTTAACTAATGGAAATATTGCATTTCCTCTAAAGCAGCGAACAGCATTCAGAAACAACAGGTCGGACATATCCCCACCTACTGGTCAAACACAGCAACTGCAACCAAGCTGAGGTTCATCACAGGGCCGAATACGTCAGGATTCGGCCCTGTGATGGGCTAATATGATTAGATCATGATTATCTAATTAGTAAAACAATCAAACAAAAAAATCCGAAAAAACCCCACACATTCACATCAACGGATTTACATTATGATTTATTTTAATAGTTTTTAAAGCAGGAAAATTATAGATGCTCAACCAACATATATAAAAAAAAAAAACGTAAGAATTCTAAATTCTCCAGGGTTTTTATAAATTTATATCTGAACAGCCTCATAATAATAATTTTTATTTAACAATATTTAGCACATATTTCAAGTACTGTATCTACATAAACATCTACACAGTGCTATGTAGAATCTATTAAAACTTTTTTCTGTTCATACTAGCATCTGTCAGGTCATCAAGCATATTTTTAAGTCACATAAGAATAAAATTTGTTATAAACAAACAAAAAATTGGTATTTATTAAAGGAAAGATTTAACCCAGTCCTGTGTAGAAATGATTTATTTTTTTCCTTATTAAATCACAAATTAACTGTGATAACCATTTTTCACCAAATTTTTCACCTATGATTACTGCCTGACCTGTTGGATCAGTTAAATAGGAACCTCTCACAGCATGAAGTAGGTTGAAAAGATCTTTTAGATCATCCCACAATCTAAAGAATGTTAGGAGAAATAAACATCAGTTAGGCTTTGGGAATTTAGTGAACAGTCACAGATGGTTTAAAACCTGGAACACTGGTAAACCTATTGGGCTACTAAAATTACTCCAAGAGTGCGTCAGGATTGAGGCAAACTGCCTCAGAGTTTTCATGAGCCAATAATGCAAGAGATATCTGTTGATCTACTGTTCATAATATGAGCAGGCGCTAACACTGTTAGCAGGAGCTAATGTGAAACCAAAATAAACTGGAAGAAAATGAATGGTTCATCATTTAAAGTGAGAAAAAAGTAACTTAAAGGCTTTGTAACAAACCATTGAAATCTATCTGAGAAAATGTTTGTCTGTCATTAAAAAAAGTTGAACATATTTAAAGTAGTAATTATGTCCAGTTCAAACCACCTGAGGAGGAAACCACGGTTACATATGTATTTTAGTTTTTCTGGTGAATTTGGTTCTAGAGTGGAACAATAACACAAAGAACAAACACGAGCAATTCCTCTTTTCCAGAACAAACAGCTTTTGGTATTCGTGTGTGCGCGTGTGTTTGTGTGTGTCATGGAGACAGATGGATATAATGTTGGCACAGAATCAGAGAGGACATCAACAAAGAGATCTGAATACATGCCCCGCTTTATAACACACACAGACGTGAACATCAGTCCATTGTGTGAGAGCCTGGTTAGCTGTATTTTTGTGTCAGGTGTGTGTCTGTGATCCCACATCCGGCCTTTTCAGCTCTTCGATGACGAACTGCTGCAGAGAGGCTCCCTTCTGTGAAACAAAAACAACGCTCTTAACAGCCAATAAATGCTGCGTGCGCTTGTGATGTTTCTTTTCCTTTTTTTTTTATAGTGTGTGCACTTTAGCCAACAATCCAAACAGGTTCTCCCGTTGCCTCTTTCAGCCTCCATGGAGGACAGAAGCAACAGCTGCAATTAGCCCTTTGTGGCTAAAAAACCCGTCTGATTAGACGTCTCGTTAGGCATCGTTAAGGCTTTTACTAACGGGGCGCACGGATAATGAGCCTACCCACTGAAACAACCAAGACACTAATCATAGGATAAAACGCCTACGCATTTAATTGAAGGCAGGGGAGCAGAACAGGAGAAAGGAGTTACTTTACAGGGTGGAACAGAAAAAGCAAATGGAAACCGGCGACTGAAAGAAGGCTGAAGCCGTTCACCTCTTGTTTCTCACTCTGACCTTTACTTCATTCTCAAATGGTAGGCCTGAGGGAAATGATTTGTAGTCCTTGAAATGGAGACTTTGTAGAGACACACCTGGAAACAAAGTGGTAGGAGTTTAGAAATCCTCTAAAAAATTAAAGTATTAGGGACAGGACGTTAATGCACAAATTTCAATTCATTTATTACGTTGATTTTGATGTGTTTTAAATTGCAACGCAATTAACCACATTCAGCAGACTGTCGTTATTATGCCTTAACAGTAGGTAGCGACAATGCCCTTTATTACGAGTCGATTCTGCTATTCCACATTGCAGAAAAAAACCCATGAAGATATACTAACCGAGTGAAATGTTGAACTCAAGCTATATGAGAAGTGAATTGTTTTTTTTTTATTGTATTTTCACTTTTTAATGTACAATAATAAACAGTAATATATCAACTAAATGTGTTAAAATGGCCACTATCTATGGCTAATACATTGTGGATCTTTTTTAATATTTACTCCTATTAGTCAAATTTCTTTATTTCCTGTTGGTGCTTAGCAGGAATGAGTCCATTTTTAGGGTCTTAAAATGTAACTACTGCCACCTACCGGGTACACTTGTCCAAAACTTGGACATTTTCTTTATTTTCATGTAGTGCACCTCTGTAAAATATTCATACTTTCATTGTATTACTCTGAAAATCCTAATAAAAGTTACTTTATGTGAAAAAGTTCCACAAAAATTAATATCTCAACAAGTCACATTATTTTTTATCAATTTATCTCCATGTAACAAAACCAAAATTGGATTTTTTCCATATATTTTGCATAAACAAAACAATCGGTGTCAAAACTGTTGTCTCCCCGGGTTAATACATCATAATCTCCAGTTAAGACGAACAATTCGAAACACTCCCAGTTAATTACATCAACAGGTCAAGATTTGCTGTCCACTTCCCCAACAAAACCTAATTTTAGCACTAATCAAGAAGCAACACTTGAGATAGCAGCAGCAGCATTGAAACGAATGCAAATGGACCTAAAAGGTGCAGCGAGGACTAATTTGACACATTCCCTCACCTTCGTCACCCTCACCATTTGCTATTATTACAACACACACACACACACACACACCCCTACACACATTATACAAGACACCACCACACAAAAAGCATTAGCATATTTTTCAGATTAAAACAATGTGAACTTATAAACAGAATAGATGTATGCAAATGGCTGCAGCAATTTACCAAAACAAAGCTGGCAGTGCTGCAGCAGGAAGTGGATGAAGGGGGCGGGGGTGACAACTGGACTTTGAATTCATGTGCAGGTGGAATTTAAGGTGATTAATATTTTAACAGAACGAATTTTTTTGTGAAAGAAAACAGAGCATCAATGGAGGGGCTACAAAACAAGGCATAAGATGAAAAATGCAGAAAGTCAGCCAGGAGCTCAAACGGAAGAAGACATTTACAGCTCCAACAAGATTTGATGCAACACATATTCCCAGAACCATGCCGGTGTCTTTTCTGGAACAATCGGACAAGTGAACGCATCTGGTGTACTTTGAAGCTGGACTCAGGCTGCATGCAGCAGCAGTGTAGGTCTGAGTGTGGGCGTCGGCGCACTCGCTCCAAATGCCACTGCTCTGATTCACAGGGTTCAGCTTGTTTCTATTGTCACTGGCAGGAGAATGGAGCATGACCTCGTCCCTGGAAAGCCGCGCTTTGTTTGGCTAAAAAAAGACATGGAATCAATCAAGGCGCTCATTTGGTTGCTTTCTATTGTAGCTAAAAACATCATCAAAAAAGATCTCATACGTTATCTTGGAAAAGTATCTAAAGCCCCTTAACTTTTCAAATTCTATCATGTTAAAACCACACACTTCTGTGTTTTTCATGGAATTTCTTTTATGATGGACCTGTACAAAGTGAAACATTATGAAGTGGATAGAAACTGATTCTTATAGACAAAAAAAAATAAATAAAAATTTGACCATGACTTTTTTGACTCAATTATAACAAGTCATGTCCACAAGTTTTTTTTTTTTTCTGCCCTGTCGGGCTCCGTAGATTTCTTGTTTTCAAAATTCACAAATAAAAATCAGAAAATCCAACTTTCTCCCCAGTATCAAAACGAAGAGGCAACTTTTCTTCCACTTACAACTTTCCCTCAAACACCAATGAAACCTGCTGCGAAGACTGTCAGTCTTTGCTCACAGTTAGTCCAACTTTCTCATGACCTTAAACAGGAAAACCTTCCAGTGTTGCTGGATCAAAATAATTCAGCAAAGAAGAGTGAACAAAAATTCTTCTAAAGCAATCCAAAAAAATCCTGTTCTGCTATTTATGGTGAAAGCCAGAGGACAGTTGTTGGGAGTGGCACAACCACGTTGGTTTTCTCCGTTAATGAATGAAATTATAATTTGGAAACTGTCTTGTATTTACTCAGGTCATCTTTGTCTAAATTTTAAATTGTTTAATGGTGTGAAATATTTAAACGTGACAAAAAAGAGAAATAATCCCAACTAATTTCTGTTGTGGCTGCATTTTTAGTACAGTAAAGAACTATGGCTTATGGCTATGACTGCATAAGGCAAAACAGCCAACATAAGTGATAACAGCAGCTACTATTAATGAAATAATAGTCAAAACCTGCCTATGCTCTGAAGTGTTGTTGGCGTGTGAAGGCCTTAACATCTGAACATGCTTAATTATATGCAGACAGAGGGGCTGGAGTGGCCACTAAAAAATGTCCAGTTGTCATAGCTACAGAGGCACTCCAGCAGCACGTCCCATTGAAGGGAAGGTCAGTGTAAACACAGCGGAGTCAGACTGGCAGACGTTCCACAGCTCTCGGTCACTTTCCCTAACAGCTAGGAGATGCTGCAAGGTCTCCGCCGGTCGCAAACTTTACAGAAAGGTTAGAGGGAGAAACACGATCACACTGATGGTGTGTGTGTGTGTCATGAGAGAAGTTGAAGCAGGTGCAAAGGGCTAAATCTCTATGCTTTCTATTCATTTCATATTTCTTTATTTTGATTTCTCTCAATACATGAGATCAGTGGTTCAAAAACTTTTCAGCTTCTGTCTCCCAAAATAATTTAAAGTTGACACATTATATTGCCATACAAAACTCATATTGCCATTTATGGAGCTCTAATGAACATTGTAAGTTTTTTTGTTAAATTTATTTTGCAATTTATATTTCATTGAAGATTTTTTTTACATTTTAATTTGATTTCTGCCAATGATTTTAAGAATCTGATGGTTTGTGTTTCCACAGCAGAGATACAACCACAAATATTTTACAAGATAAATACCATCATCAAGTAATTTTACAGAACTGACATAATTAGAGCAGCATGCATTATTTAAATTGTTTTTATTATCATTATCCTTTATTATCATTTTATATATACAGTGCTGGAAAAAATGAAGACCACTGCACTGAACCCCATTGAAAACCTCATTCTTATTCAGAAATATTGATTTCTAAACTCTTCAGAAATATTGATTTCTAAATTATTCAGAAATATTGATTTCTAAACTCTTCATAAAAACATTACTAATGTTTTAGTAACATTACTAATTAAAACATTAGTAATGTTTTAATGAATTAAAACATTAGTAAATACTGAAAAATTTAACAGCACGCTCGGAGGTTCTGAGATCAGGTGCATCGTGGAGGCTTTTGGCACAAAAATAATATTAATTATATTAAAAATTGAAGAGTCCTCTTGATCTTCTAAATCAATATGAAATGGATCATAATTTTTTACCAAACACAAAAGAGAACTCCTACAATCGCTAAAATCTGAACTATTGTGTGAAAGCATAGAACTATATTTGATCAAGGTTTAGATGAGTATGCAAAAAGGCGCAGAAAATATTTGTATTTCAAGACTTGTTAAAATCAGCCTAATCACTTTGTTAGGTTTTGTAAAGATGTCCATCTAATCAACCAATCACTCATCTGTCCATCCATTCTAATGTTTTTTAATTTGTTGTTTCATCAGTTTTCCACATTTAAATATCTGCAATCAATCCATCCATCCATCCTTGTCTATACCAGCTTATCGCTGTAGGGTGCCCAGGGATCTGGTAAAAATCTCTAGCGGTTATTGGGTAGTGTTGTCATAATTCTATAGTTACCTTCTGTATTCATATTTAGAAACAAAATGCACATAAATCTAGAAATTTAAGCCTTGGATAGGTTGGGATCTTTCTTCTTTTTTCTGCGAGTAAAGCAACACTAGAATTGATTGGATCACCAACATCCCAACAGCATTCCTTTAGAAAACCAACACAAACTCTGCATTTCCCAAGGTTTCCTTTGAAAACCCTTCACTAACATCGACTACCCCAAACTGAATGAAGGCTGAAGGTAGCCTGCAGCATGTTCATGCAACATGCTACAGGCTGCTGGTCTGGAGCCAGTACATTTGAAGGCACCTTAAAGAGCGGTAATTAGGCAGTCAGTCGCGTAGCTGTTCTTGCAAGAAATCTTGTCAGGCAGATACCTGCTCTCCAATTATCCAGGCAGAATGCGCGGCCGCTGAAGGGGAAGGACCAGCGAGCGCTCTGTGGATGTGCTGCGTAGTGAGCCGGTCAACTGAAGGAGTGTGTGTTAATAATGACCTGGGGCCCAACCTGCTGTCGCCAACAGTAACTTGTGACTCGGTGCCTTTGTTCGCCCTGGAACATCTGGCTCTGACCGAAGGGGCAGGGAGTGTGTTTGAAACGAGTTCAAGCCAAACGCTCAAAGAGTGTTTGTGTGTGTGCACATGAGGGTAGCGAGGCGAGCGCAGCGAGGACTAAGGCGCGAGGAGTTGATCATCGTCGTGGAAACCTCTGAGGGGGGGAGAAATAGGGCTGGAAGCCCCTTCTGTCAGCTGGGCTCGCCAACACTTCCCCTCGACTGCCCTCACACACCCACACACACACACACGCTCACCCGGTCCCACTGGAGATTAAGGTCTGAGCGCGAGCAGAACAATACCCCGATGTGTGTTTGTGGAGCCGTGGCTAATTGTGTTCATTTGCTGCTCAAGTTGAGACGGTCAGGACACTGGAGGTGTGTGCGTGTGCGGGGGGGGGGGGGGGGGGGGGGGGGGGGGGGGGGGGGGGGGGGTGTTGTTGGTGTGTGTGTGTGTGTGTTTCTGGTCGCGAGGGAAACAAGAAAGAACGACAGAGGGAGGCTAGCACAAGGACAGACGAGCAAACGTGTGTTTGGTTGTGTTTGCGGAGGGACGAGAGGAGCAGAGTGAGGCCATGCAGGTAATCCTCATTATCATGTGGAAGTGTTCATTTGTGAGGCGAGCGAACGCCGATACGTGTGAGGTGAGGTGACCGTTTAGAGGGGAGGGTAGGGGTGAAGGGGTTTCATACATCTGCCTGGCCTTGCACGCATTACACAGTAAGATGCACTCGCAACGGTCCTTGGAAACACACATGCACACAACGTACGAGCACATGCTGTCTGGCATCGCGCATGAATTAGCTGCTCATGCTTACATAGCACTTAGAGAAATTAGAGCCCTGTTTGCCTTCATCTTGGAAAAACATGCATCATGCTAATAAAAGTTACTTTCCGCTGAAACTAACTGAAAGGACGGAGTTTCAATTATCATGTGTTTGCTGCTTGCCTTTTCCAACAGTCATTCTTAAAATACTTTAAAAATTAGGTTATATTTTGACATTTTTAATTGTAAACAAATGATTCTGGCCTGTTTTGACTTATGGATATTAAGTACCAATGTCAGTAATCCTAAACATTTCAGTTCATTCAGATTAATGAACAGAGCAGACGTTCTGTCAAATCTAAAAGTAGAATATCATTTTGAAGGAGGTTTATCCTGATTAAACCACAGTTAGTTTGTTCCAGAGAGAACGAACACCACGGTGAAGTCCGAACAATCTGAACAACAATTCCAGTTGTTGAATCTGGTAAAAAATTTGAAATCTGTACAGAAACTAATCAATAAGTGGAAGATATTCAAAACAACCAGTACGCTGGTTTGACTGACCAAGGAACTTTACCCTGAAAGCAGACCACAGATTGTTAAAAGAAGAGTCCTAAAACCCTAGAATGCCACAGAATCCTCAACAGGATGCTGGTACTGCACTAATTCAATAAATGAAATAAATACATGAAATGATTGATATGTTTTGGTAACAAATATATGATGTTATTCTTTCTCAGGTTAAACTCTGAATGTGTACGTTTTGTTTCTGCCTTGTTTCTTATGGTGAGTATGCAGGCGGAAAATATCGACAGAACAATAATCTGCAACATCCAGAATTTGCAAACATGTAGAATGTTCAGGTTTAGTTTGAAACTAGTATCTTCTTGACATAGCTTTTTCTAGGGTTACGGTCCACCCAGTTAATCTGATTTATCTTGATTCTTGAGGGATACAAGACTGAGTCAGAAAACTGTTGTGAATGTCCAATCAGATGGAAGGTTCAGGGTTGTTTCAAAGTTATACAGTTTGAGTCGAGTCGATGTGTGCCCAGGTAATGTTTTAAGTTGCTATTTGGACATTAAGATAACAGTAGACATTAAACCAGTCAGAAAGTTTGAGATAGTTTAGAAAGTAGTGATTTCTTAGGTTAATATGTAACCAGGTTAACGTTTCCTACCTTGTTTCTTGATGTGGACATGGAGGTGGTTACAGGAGTAGTTACTAGAACTACAACAAGATTTAGAAGGTTGTAGATTCATTTCAAAAGTACTGAAATCAGTCAGTGGAAATGTAGAAACATAGAATAACTAATTGTAGTCTTGTTTTCAATGTGTTCACCTCCAGCATGAGCTTCCTGTTTACATCTATACATTCCTAATTATGTTAAATAATATAACTCTAAAACATGATGCCTTGATCCTTGGTCAAGCTGAAACTTTCAGATCTGATCTGCAGCATTGACCGGAGCCTGATTGTTTTACCTTTTTTTATGAATGGACTCAGTGTGGCTATTTGTCTTTAAAAACCGAACAATAGGGGCCGATTGTTGGTGCTGTACTCCTAGTGAGACAAAAACATGAAACAGGAGGCAATCAATGGCAAATAATGTCATCTTGGAAGGTCATACCTGGACCTTTCGGCTCTGTCGATACGATCACACGACCCCGTGCGCACACACATCATAATTACAGCAAAATAATAAAATGTTCACTAGCCATCAGACGCTTTTAGAACATTTCTAATGATAAAATGACAAGCACATGCAAACTGCAATAATAAACTTGCACTTTGTCTCTCTGTGCCCGCCTCACATGCAAACTCTGCAGGTTACTAAGCGGTATTCAACCTCCCCGCCTGGCCACGCTGCGGTCTCCCCAACGCTAAGTGTCCCTTTCTCCTCCCTGCCCAGGGTGAGCGAAGGAGAAAATAAACAACCAAACAGACAAACAGCAAGAGCCACTTAGAGCCACTTAAAGCCAAGGCTCCTTCCCACAGCGAAGCACTTCCCTAGGGCTACTGATGTCACCCCGCCACGGTGGGAGAGAGAAGAAGCAGCAATAGAAACAGCCCAGAGAGAGAGATCGAACAGAAGACTGAAAGGAGGATAGAGACAGAGGTGCAGGAGGAAAGAAAAGTTTAAGAGGAGAGGAAATGAGGGATGGTGATTCCCTCATTGAGGATCAGGCTCAATGAGGGAATGTGGAACATCAGTTCTCCTCTCAACTAACTCAGAAGGTGAGGAAGACTAGCTCTTGTGACCACTACCTGTGGAGACGAGGCAAAGCCCTGCTGATGAGTTAAGACACCCCCTCGTCCCTGCTCTGTTCCTTACTGTTGGAAAAAAAATCATTTCTCTAATAATAGAGAAATTATTATTAATTTTTACAGAAAAACCACAAACATATTTCACTACAATTCATCGACTGAGTCCCAGTATGAATCTGTTCTATGAAGGCAATGGAGAAGTCAATGGCTTTCCATTACAAATGTGCAAATCTTTGACTGTGTTCTGCTAATGTCAGAAAGACATTAGCAGACATTATTTAATTGTGTTTCAATTAAATAAGAAATAAAATGAAATCACTGAATAAGTTTGATCAGTTATTAAAAATCAAGGCAGTGATGGACATAAACAGCTAAATGACATAGAGTCATAATTTATCAATGGCTTTCATCAGCCAATCAGAGATGTTGGCGTCTTATTCAGGCATTGGAGGGACAAGCCCTGCCTTGCTGGGGGCCATTTTACAGAAGAACTATGGATTCAACACGTTGGAATGACTCACAACTTTTCATAAACTGTGATGCTGTGAGAGCTTTGGTGGAACTTTGGTGGTTTTTCATACACTGTATGAAAAAAAAAAATTCCATCATCGTCAAACTACTTCCTGTCGTCTTCTTCGTGGTTTTCACCAGTGGTAACATCTGGCTGTTGATCACGTGACTCATGTGATGTGGAAAAAGTGTTTCCATTGCAGTTTTGCAACATATTTCAATACGGATGAGAAAACACTTCATCCCAGTGCAAAAACGTTTTATCAAAGAATGTGTCTTTTTCAAAGTTGCCGTATTTCCATTTGTATTTCAGTTTACGCTATTTTAAATTTAATGGAAACACAGCTAATGACTCAATGGGATTGAATGGTCTTGTCTGAATCACAGTCTTTTCACTAGTTGGTTTTATGAACTGAATTGGCCGGATACTATTCTGTTACGAGAATCAAATTGGAAGCAGATGGTGCTCCGGTGAGACGAGGGCAAAGTTGAAGATTGAACACAACATCCCCGTGACCAAACATGGTGTTGGCAGAATCATGATGTAGAGATGGTTTTATTTCACAAGGAGAGTTGTGAGCTGAATGGAGGATGACCCTAGAAGAAAACCTGGAACAGAGCTACAAATAATATCCATGCTACAGTGGACCAGTCAAAGTCCAACAAGACAAGAAGCTTCTCTTCCTCAAATATTTCATATGTGTTCCTTTTTCATAGTCTTCCTGGTATTCCATCCTCTTTGTTCTCTTGATTTGCACTCTTTGCACTCAACCTATTTTTTTTGGCCTCTCCCTTTCCTTCCCCCTCTTCATCCCCCTGACTGTGATCTCAAAGGTCACCTCTCCCCTGAGAGTGCTGTTTATCTGAACCGCTCCCCTCTTTCTGACATTCACCTACTTGGAGGGAGAGGAAAAAATGGGAAAAGAACAATTCTCTTGTCTTTTTGCTCATAAAATTTTAGTTTTCTACCAGGAGAAGATCTGTTTGGAATTTAAAGGCATTTTTAATCTTCTAGAAAGAAATCCATCCCACAAAAACTTTATAATGTTTATTGAAGTGATCATTTTAAAACGACATTGGGAAGGACTCATCTTCAGTGGTGTTAATAAATATGTGTGTGTCATTCATCTGATTTATCAACACTTTAAAGACAAGATGGCTCTTTTCCTTGGAGTATAAAAATGCTGCAACACGGATGTTTTTCAAGAGTTGTATTAAAAAAAAAAAAAAAAGCCATAAGACAAGCAGACTGTCTGAGCAGCTTCCTGGCCTCCGCTGCCACTTCACAAGGCTAACAGTGTGTGTTTATGTTGAGCGTTATGCATGCTGATGGTGACCCGGCCCCCTACATCGCTCCCCGCCCTTCAGGGCTTCCCCTCCCAGGGTTAGGGCAGCAGGATAGGGTCACACAGACAAATCCAGACCCCTGCTCCATGGAGGCCTGCCCACGGCCATCAGGATCCATTACCAGGAGGTAATGGACACACTGCTGCCTCAGGAGCACCGTCTTTCCTTCACACACACGCACGCCCGCACAAACACCCCCAGACACCCCTGCAACACACACTTAAATAATTAGTAACCTGTAATAGAAACATTGCATTTCCTTACTTACATATATTTATATCTAACGTTTTAATTTGTGTGATTAAATTTAATGTCACAGGCATACACAGATCCATAAGTACATGTATGTTGAAGTTCATACATGCACACACACACCTGACACTGACTCAGGCCACCAGCAGCTAGCTACAGAAGTCCTCACTTCAAACGGACATTCTCAGAGGGACTGACCTTCTGGGAGACGGTGGGGTGTGTGTGTGTCTTTAGATGTGTGTATTTTGTGACTGCAAACTTGTCAAAATTTTGGGACGGTAAAGTATAATTAACAAAAACAATTGTGAGCAATGTTCTCTATAATGTAGACCATCTTTTGGGTTTCTTTCCAGAAGCTTCTCCCCTTAGTTTACTGAAGGTTGTGGGTAGACCTTTTCAGATCTACCCATAACTTCTCAGTGCTGTGTGATGGCCACCACAAAGCACTGACTTTGCTGTCTTTAGGCCACGTTGTAAGCGGTTTGTCTGGATGCTTAGGGTGGATGTTGGGTACTTCACAGTTGGGATGGCACAAGCATCCCTGTTTTTTCTCTGAATGTAACGATGGACATTATGGCTGAACAGTTTCATCAGTCCACAGGACATGTCTCAGAAAATAGATCTTTGTATCAGACAATGCTGATACATGAGAAGCTGATCCGCTCTGTCTCTGCTGAAAATCAGCCACTAATCCCCTGAGAGAGAACAGACTGTGAAGTTAACTATAGTCTCCCCATTAGTGCCAACATATCACCTTTTCAGACAAAAAAATCTGTAGCAGTGAAAATCGGAATTGGTAGGTGATTGCATCTCTTCCATGTAATGTTACCATAACAACCAGTCATTTATTTATAATATGGTCACTCAGTATAGATAATAATAACCATTTACTCAAATGACTAACTTAAATTTGGTCCTGTTTATATGAGATAATGATTTTCATGAGAGTCCAGTCCTAGTCCCTGACTCTGAATGAGAGTCAAGTCTCCAGTCTACAGAACGCCAGTATAAGACGAGTCTCAAGTCTGTTTTTGCGACTTAATTTAGATTTGAACGCATCCAAACTCTCTCTGCCAAGACCAAAAATTTACAATCTGGCACCACTGCCAAATCCCGCTGGTCCTATTTATGTTCAGACGTGTTGAGAAGATTCGTTGCTCCACAGGAGCAAAGAAAATGAGAAAGAAAAAGACATACAACATCGTTTGGTTAACCTATTCCGATGAGGCGGGTAGTGCATCGTAAATACCAAGCTAACAAACAGATGTGAGTTAAATGATCATGAATTACTTCCTGGATGAGCCAAAGCTCTGGTTTTACAGCCAGTAATGTAATTTTAATAGAGACGTCAGGAGCAGCGGTCCAATCCATCTGTCTTACAGAGAGAAAAATATTAGAAAAAATGGAAAAGAATCATGAAGCGCTTCAGACCGAGGGATCAAACAGAGCCGTCTCTGTATCCTTTGCTCTCTGTTCCGTTCTTTGGCTTTTGCCTCTTGTGTGTCTGGAGCGTCAGCTGTGGTCGGCTAACAAGCTTCACCCTCAGCAGTCCATTATCTAGAGCATGGCAACCGGCCCATACCTGCAAGGTGTCTATGTGTGTCGGTGTGATTCAGAGCGCGGCAGATGTGTCATACCTGCGAGCGTCTTCGGGACTCAATGCTCATCCATAATGGAGCAGAAGGCAAGGATTGTTGGGGCAGACGAAGGACAAAAGCGATATCCTCTGTGTCCTGTCTGTCTTTTTCTCCTGCCTTCTCCTTGCAGAACATGAAGGGCATCAGGAATGCTTTCCATCTCCTCCTTAAAGGACAGAGAGGTGTCGGTGTGCCAGAGGCCATGGATGCTCACACAATGACACATACGCAGTCAGACATGGCTAGACGGAGACAAGCTGCATGAATTAATGTTTAAAAAATGCAAAGGAATGCCAAGAACATTTCGCACTATGCTATCGATTCCGTTCAAGAAGCATAAAACTTTCAGAATATCAGAGAAGGGTTGATGTTTAGAAAGTTGCTCAAAGTAACACTCCTGTTCATTTTCTCTCAAAACCCATTTTGTAAGTAATTCCTTTAGCTAGTAGACCATCATGATGAGCAAGTCCCTAAATATGTCTGGATTTCACGATTGCTTTTTTTTTGGTTTGGTTTTTCTTTTCTTTTTTTTGCAATCAAATCCACTGATATGGTGCTATTTTAGAAATATTTATAAGGAATTTTCCATCATTAAAGCCCGACCAAAGTCTACATACAGAAAAAAAGATGAGAAAAAACAAGAAGATTATACACACAAACATTTTTGATCTTTAAAGAACTTAAATATCTTAATTTTTCTTACTCATCATGCCTTGGCATCAAATAAGGGTGAGTAGAAGTAAGAAATACTGCCACCTGCAGGTGGGAGTTGGCTTCACTTAAATCCAATGTTAGCAATGTTGGCGTAAAATTTGCAATAAACTCACAATTCTAAATTGGTGGATTTGTTGTTTTTGAGTGAATTTCTGCAATCACACACACTGTCACACATATATTTTTGTCAAATTACAATGCTATAAATCCACTGAGACTGTTTTTTTTTTTGATAAACACTTATTCTAAACAGGCGAATGAAGTAGTGCTGCTGCGGTGCCATTTCATTAGACCTCCATTCAAACCCATCATCGTCCCTCCTGAAATGCTTCAATATATTAATTACAATATTACAGTTTGTCCCACAGCTACCTGTGGTTACAGGATGCTAAATTTACTTCTTCTGATTAATAAAAAATAAATTCAATTGAGGAAATATTCAGCTTCAAGGAGCAGTTATGATTAACTTCATTATTTGCCAAAGCGGGTGGTTGTAATTGACGAGCTGCTATGTTGGCAATAAACAACTGGAGTGGCTTGATTCATGATGGCTGTTTATTTTACCAGGCAGGAGATTTTTCTGCAAACTATTTTGTTTCACTGTTTGTTAGGCTTATTAATTAGTTGATAGCTCACTATGGTGTCTAGATCATTATGAATTGTTTTTTTGAGAAGTGGATTCCCAAACATTTCAGGTGTTTTTATTTTTTTTATTTAGAGTTTTGTAAGCTGAAGAACTTTTAATTTTTAAGCCATGACATTTTATTTGTTCAACTGTGAAAGTTGCAACAATATTTTGGAAAAGTATATATCCAAACTTTGATGTTAGAGAACTAAATCTTGGAGTCACTTAGTCTTCGAAACCTACAAAGCACAGGTTGTTTGGGATTGACGTCTGTTGTGTGGGGTTTGCTAAACTCGACTGAAACTCCAACTGGAACAATGTACTTTGCTACTAAAATAAACATTTCAAGCAACAAAATGCTATTTCATGAAACAGTTCCTTCATAAACCCATAGAAAAAGGCTCTCTAACTTGCATCAGATGTGACAACTTTTTGGTTCTATGTTATTTTCTGCTTTATGGCTGCTGGAGGAAATATATGTAGCTGAAGTCCAGTGATGTCTTTTTCCCTGCACACTTCAAAGAAACTTGTTCTGTGAATGTTTATGATGTGCAGCAAAAATAAGTAGATTGGCCTTTGTACAAGTCAGCCAATACGGGACTGAGACTGCCTTGTCTGGAGAGTCAGGTGTGTAACGGCTATGGGTTGACTTAGACCCCCTTTGTTCTTTTACAAAACACAGAGATGGAAAAAAAGTGTTCTAATCCTGCCTTAGAGTGATTTGTGAAAGGGGCTAAAAACTCAAGGAGTGTCCAACTAAAAACTTGGGATGAATATGTAATAAAAAATCTTAATAAATAACAAACTAATAAAACGTTCAACAGACAAAATTGACATTCACAGAAGGCCTTCTCAGACCCACGACCTAAATCTAATGAGCCGAGTATTATCTAACGTGCTTCTCCATGTGCGTGACTCGGAATCAGAACCAGTTCTTCCCCAGTCAGCCCGGGCCAGATGTGTTTACATCTGCAGACCTTCCATGATTCCTAACTGTTTTTTGGAACTGCCTAGGGATGGCAAAAGCTGGGTCTAGCCAGGAATTGGTTGTTAGCAATTTCTTTGACAGGAGACAAATTCATTGATTGGCCCATGGTGTCTGTGACAAGATCATAGACCGCAAATTGATAATTCTATGATCCAACCTAGAGGTCGAAACCTTTTTTATCAATTGTGACAGAAGAGCACATAAAGGGTCAACTGGACAGGGCAACAAACGACTATACAGAGAGATTTTGGAGAAACTGGCCGCCCAAGGTTACACACAAAATGACATCATAAGAGCTTTAAACCACAGCTTCTGTGCACTTCAAATATATTTTTTGCCAACACAGTGAGAAACACACTGCCAATAGAGATGCAGCCCTTGGCTAAAACCGAACCAGACATTACCTAGAGAGACTGGGGAATATAGGAGGGGGTAAAGGATGCTGTAGTACCAGCACCTACTCATCACAGTGTGACTTTAGTCTACTTTGTAATGAGGGTTACACGGTACCAGCCTCTTTTTTATTGTTGGAGACCCCAGTGTGCCAAGTTACACTAAGAATGTGATGTCAGAAGACTGATGACTAGTAGGTGGAGCCTCTTGTTTTATTTCAAGTGCAACTCTGTTGCATGATTCAGCTGTTATTTGTAAAAACTCTCAATAGCGAATGAGTGTATTGTAAGGAAAGAGGTGCGTTCTACATCACGTTATACTTGTGTCACATACAGATCACTTTGTGTTGCTTTTCAGATTTTGGGGCTGCTCATATGACAAGATAGAGCTGGTATTTAATTGTAAGGGAAATCTGTAGAGTCAAGTTGGGCCATGCTGAGGAGGTACTATTGGGAAAAGTACTAAAGAGAAGACCTAAGACTACAGACCTCTTTATGCTCAGGCTTTAGGGGTTGTATAAAGCTGGACTGCAGATAAATATGGTAATGGTAATTAATTTTTAGAGTAGATGTTTTTACCCTTGAATACGTTCAATCCAACAGCTTTCTTGAAGTACCAGTAAGTGTGTATGACAGCTTAAATTCAGTAAAATTTGTAGTATTAAATCAGTGATTAAAGCTGTAAGTGAATCGTCTGTAGACTCAATCTGCAGCTATGTCCCTGACCTCCCTGTCTTCTCCTCACATTCTGTCACCAGAAGAAGTCCTTCTGCACTGGTGCCCCTCCATCCATCCTTTCAAGTAGAAAACCTATACACTCAAACACAGACGGACACTCTTCCCATGTACTCACACACCCACCCTCCTCCAAACACACGTGAACACTCTTACCACCGGCCACACCAGTGGAGGCCTTAGGGCTCAGCCATCTGTCCACCCAACCCATCTATCACCCCCTCTGCAGTACCCACCTTCCCAACATATGCAGCTCTTGCCCTGGGTAAGGTGGCAGGGGCACTGGCCTTGGTCCTGGCCAAGAGAAGGGTGAAGGAGCACATATGTAGTCCAGACGGTTTGTTTGAGAGAGAAAGAAGTGGGGTGAGAAGATACTGAGACAAATCAAGGATTTAGATCGTTCCCTCTTTGAATCTCTTCTCCTCACTCTGTCTCACCCATATGGCTAGTCTCTTGTTCGTTAACACCAACACGGCGGCCACCAAGGTCGCACCCTGCACCTGTGAAGGGCTGGTGGGGCCTCCAGCAAGGCTGCTGAGAGTGATGCAGAAAGAGAGACACATGTAGGGATGAGAGGGGTGATGATGGGGGTAGGCAATGTCAATAATGTAGATCTTTTTTTCCCCCATCCTTCATTTCCTGTCGGTCTTTCCCTTGCTGTTAAAGCTTGCCTCAGGGCATTCTCCACCACAAAAGGCAGGAATATGAGTGCTTCACTATAATCCTCCCCATCATCTGTTCCATCCATCCACACAATCCCTCTGTCTTGTCCGGATACGATCTGTGCCGAGTGATTTGATAGGAGCTGCAGAGATTTTGTTTTTATGTTAACATTAATTAGATGAACCACCCCAAAAGTTGTCCATTTTTCATGAATCTCTTTTCGCATGCACAGGGAAGGCACCACTCTACTATTCTCTTTAGTCTTCCGTTGCCTCTTTATGTGTTCCAGGAAACCCAGAGCTCATGTCAAAAGCAGGTAGAGTTTAAAAAAACAATTTGGAAGCTCAGCCAAAATACCCTGGAAGGCTGACAAACGTGGAGTTCTATAGACAATGCAGAATAAATACATACAGAAACAATTCAGAGTTGTTTTTTTTTTTTACTTTGTTGGATGGATTCTTTTTTTTTTTAATTCTGTACGAGGAAACAAAAGCTGGAATTTTCAGGCAAAAACTTTCCTACACATATCGTGCGTCCTGGAAGTATTCACATTTTTATCCCATTTTGGAATAAGGCTGTGAAGTGACAAAGTGTGGAAACAGTGAAATGGCCTGGGATTTTTCCAGACCGCTCCCAATCAGATCTGCAGCCCGGTGGGGGATTCCAGCTGACATCTTGGCACCTATGTTCTCCTTTCAGCGTCAGTAACACAACACATCCACATGGGCTTGTGGTGTGGGATGAAATGTTTTTACAGAAAATAATCTCATCCAAGTCCAGTCTATAATTATTTTCTGGACAAAAGGAGTTACCCCAGGCTAAAGTCTTAAAATAAGGCAGTCATCTGAACAGCTCTTTGGAACAAGCATCCAGCTCTTTTCGAGGAGCTGCAATTCCAATTTCCACATATGACTTGGAATCCAAAGCTCCACTCACCTGTCTGCCACTTCCGTTAATTCTAGAGCCAAATGTTGCTGAAAAGTACATTTAAAATTCATTTTTACATTACTTTGATAAAGGAAATGAAAAGCTACATTTTAAATGGCGTGTCTTGCAGATAATCAGTAACATTTCCAGTCTAGCCTGCGCAATGCTAACATACAGTCAAAAAGAGATTGAAATATACCTGAAGAATCAGGACTTCTGGAACAATATTCTTTGAATCTTTGAATCATTTGGACACCAAAATAGAAGATATTCTATTCTGGTAAACAAAGTCCAGCAGTCCAAGAAATGAACCAACTGCAAAGCTTTATTTCTAACCTGTTGAGCTACACATGAGGTTCAATTTAGGTGTGGCATGGGTTTTTGGACTATTGAGGGAAGTTGGCGAACCAATGAAAACATTTGAACTCTATACAGAATGGCGCCAGCTGGAATTTCAACCAACAATCTTTAAGTTGTTGGATATGTTTGCCATACTCCCGACTGATCCTGCGATTAAAGATTAAGCATCTGCCTTTCATCATCACTCTAGCAGTGCTGAAAGTATTATCTTGAGGAGTTCATAGACTTGCCAGGGAGAATCATCACATTATAAGGATGTTGCTGTAAAATACCTTTTTCTTCTTTTCATTGACCAACTCACTGGATCTGATCAGTTCTTTTACCACCCAGATCATTGATTCAAATCTCAAATCAGGAATCCAAGGACTCCATTAGCCTGGATCCATAGAGTGCTAATGCTGTTTTACAGTGTGGATGAGTGGGTCTAATGAAGAGGTGGAACTCATGAGAAACATTCCAAACGGTCGGTTGGCGTTCTGACTCAAGTTGGCAAATTCAACAGAAACTCAATTAACTGGGCTGTTTTGGTTACCTATTGAGCCAGGGTGTCACCCATTGCAACTGTTTTGCCTGCTACTTACTTGAGTTGAAGCACTCAATGGAAACACGGCCAACACACTGGTTTGGTTATTCATTAAAGCTATACCATCGACCAACTCACGAATGGTGAGAAGCTGGCAGAATACAGAACCATCTTCCTTCTCTCCTCCTTTGTTTTCTCAGCCTGACAAACAATTAAGCTGTTCCACTTTATGGGTGTTGGTTAGTAAGGCGTGTGGAAAATGATTGTGTGTAGGCGTGAGAAGGAAAGTGTGTATTTGCTTCTGATGGATCAGTGATTAAATAAATCATGGTAACCTTTGCTGTAACCTTTACCCCTCTCTCCCCAGTCCCTGTCTGACCTTACAAGACCCATGCACATTAAAGACTCCTCTTTTCTCCTTCATCTCCTCCTCTTCCTACTGTATTATCCACCCCTCCTCATCGTCTTTCTTTGTCTCCTTTCCTTCTTCTTTCTTTCCCCTCTCTAACATGTGAACAAGTGCTTCAGTAGAAGAAAGATCAGTTGCTGCGGACACCTCAAGAATAAAAAAACAGTTCCCAAACATTATTATACCGAGGTTTGTGAGTGGTCTTTAAGATCTGCAGGTTCAAACAGCTACTCTCACCACACCTTGCCACTGAACTCCCCAAGAGGTCGCCCAGACACCACAATATCTCTGCGCAAGTGTTTTGGTGTTCTCATATGTGTGTGTGTGTATGTGTGTGTGGCGTGACTCCTTGATCTCCTGCTCTAATACCCTGAAGACCTTTGGTTCCTTACCAATGGGAGGTCCTAAGCAACTATCCCATACTCCCACATATAAACACCCAGCATGCTCACATCTTCAGAGGATGTCACAGATTAGACTTCAATCATTCTCGAGCTCTTGAAGCTTTTAAGAACGAGCAGCTGATGTGAAAGGTCACAACACACCTGGAGAGCAACAGCAGAATAAATATGCAATGATGGAGGTGATGGAGAGGATGCTGAAAATGATGGAAACAAAAGATAGGAGGATGCTGGTAAACATTGTTCATAGAGGGTACAGCTGATTTGATCATATTCAAACCAGAACTAACAATTTAGAATATGTATTCTCCAGGCACATAATGACATTTATAGCACAATCAAGTAACTGTTACCTTCAGTTGTTACAAAAATGCTGTTCATGTCAAATATGACTTAAAAGTAATTTGAGTTTGTAATTTAATGCAATTACAAACTCAATTGTATTAAATTAAGATTCCAGAGCCCTCTGTCTCTTTATAAACGCCTGCTCTTTCTGAATCTCTGCCTTCAGAAAGTCATCACAACATGGCCCCTCTATTAATCCTTTAACAACCTTTTTACCACTGAGAAGTAGAAACTATAATGAGCCCAGCAGACATGCAGTTCCACAGGATATTTGTTAATTGTTGCTAGCTAGTCTTAAGGAGCTGAGTGGGGTTTGATCTGTGAGGCAGAAGCTTGGGAGCTTGGAAACTGCAGATCCAAGGAGGAGCTGCATCCAAAGGTGGGGTTAGGTCCACCCAGGCGTTTTGAACAGCTGAATGGTTGCCATGGGAGATCAAAAAATTTCTCAAAAAAGAATCAGAGTAACAATCTGACGGAATAACAGTAGAACATGATGTGAAGCTCAAAAAAGTCAATTTTACATAATACTGCCCCTTTAACCAGTACTTCTGTATATAACATTAATGGGAATTGTTGCTTCACATATTAACATGGACATTGTTTGTCTGGACACAACAGCTTCTAGCTGAAATTGTAGACTGAACATTGTTGAAGCCAACTGATATAAACATTTTGAGCTGTTTTAAATCGCCAAAGCAGGCTTCATATATCTGCTAGCAGCTAGCTATCCCAAACTTCAGACTTATTTAACTACTAAAAGCTCGAAATGATACAGCATTTTTCTATTATGAATAAAATATATATGACTGATAATAAAAATCTCAACTAACCCTTTGAGGTCATGGTATTTTATGGCGATATTTCTTTAGCAGCTGTTATTCCTGAATGACGTCTCTAACTGAATTATACAGATGTAGGAACTGCAGATCACTTCCTCTTTGGTTAGTTTGAACTTCTGTGTGCTGAACTTTCCTTGGCACGCTGCGTTCAGTTACTGATTGAGATAGGAACAGGGAGGCTTATCTCTGCATGCTTGGTGTTTGGATGTGTATGATGTCCAACCAGTTCTCATAGTGCTTTCTAGGCTGCGTGCACAGATAAGCTCTGGGATCTGGAGGAGGTAGAGACATTTGCAGGTAGTAAACAAGACACAATTGAAATTGGAGTAAAAGAAAGAGGCTCATTTCTGTCTGTTTGAGCGTGTGTCCGTGTGCGTGCGTGTGTGTGTGTGCATGTTCGTCTACTCCTGAGCCTACTTTAGCTTTGTAAACTCCCAGAGCAGGCAGCTCTTGAAAACTGGAACGAGGCGAGAAGAAAGAAAGAAGGGCATGGATCGGACAGAAAGGGAGCCAGTGTGTGAGGGAGAAAAAGGATGGAGTGCAAAGAAAGAGAGGACAGGAGAAGAGTGGCGGGCAGGGACGGACAGCGGCAGCGCATGGAATGCCACAAAAAGGAAAGAACTGACGAATGAATGGAACCAAACGAAAGGAGGAGAAGTATTGGACTGAGGGATGAGAGGCCACCTCTTCTTCCCCCTCTTCTTGTTCATCCCTTCTCTTGTCATCCCCCGTGAGAATGTGTGTGCCTCTACGAGCCGGCATGTGTGTGTGTCTATTTTCTTCCTCGTCAGATCTGCTGAGCTTTTTATTCGCACACAAAGATGGGACATACCTGGCACAGGCAGACGTGAAGGAGCTGGCAGAAGAACGTGCATTTGTGTTTGAGTGAGAGTATGTGAGAAAGAGGCACTGGCTCACCTGCCTGGCAGAGTACGACGCCTGACAGCCTGAGATGTCCCACTTAATACCAACTGAAGCAACACACACACACACTTAACCCACCCAAAAGTAACTCTTTCTTCTATAAAGTTCCTCATACACTACATCTGCCTGAATGTGGCTAGTTTACAAATTTTTGGGTAACAATCTGTTCATTATCTTGAGATTTAGTCTATTGTTGATAAAGTAGAATAAATTACATTAATATTCCAAGAGATTTTCTATATGTGAACAACTTGTGCTTTGTAATTTTATTTTAGTTGTAGCTAACTCTGCCACAATACAAAATAATATCATGTACATGTAATTGTTTTCAGAAAGGTTTTCATTCACATGAACCTGCACAAATACGCCAGTGAGTACATCCCAAACCCATGGAGGGCGGGATAGCGCCAAACTTTGACAGCCAATCAGGATCCATCAAAAGCAACCACAACTTCCTGTTAGGAATTAAACATGTCACCAGGAGCTTCATTTGTGTGGACAGATGTAGAGTTTGAACTACTTTTAAATAGCGTGTTAGAATATAAAGTTAATAAAACACAAGGCGATGTTGATTGGGAATCATATCAAAGCAAGTATGTTCCTGCATTGGCGCATTATTTGACCTTTATGTGCGGCATTCTGAAACTTTGTTTTCTCATATACACACACAAACACAAATATGGAGTTTTCTGAAATATCCACTTTGGTCAATTTTAAAAAATATATATTGTTTTTAGTGATATAAAACAGAGTTTGTGTGTGGATGAAAGCCAAAATTCATCAAAAATGTATTTGTTTTCCCAGAAATCAGACTACAAGTGGGCAAGGCCCAACGCTCGTCATAAGTGGAGCAAGTATTGAGAAGAGTTTCTGCAACCAGTGACGAATCCTTTTACCAACATGAACTGGAAAGTCATTGTATAGCCTTGTTACAAATAGCAACAAGGCTATACAAATGAACTTAACATCATAAAGTGCTTTATGATGTAAAGCACTTTATGCTTTACATCATAAAGTGCTTTATGATGTAAAGCACTTTATGCTTTACATCATAAAGTGTAAAGAACTTTATGATGTAAAGTGCTTTACATCATAAAAGCATCATAGTTATCAGTTATAACACAATTGATGACTAATTGAACTGTTTATCAAATGCCATCATCAAAATCATCAAGCAAATACACATCAAATATGTTGATCAATATTTAAATTTTCAAGGGCAACTCCCATTCCTCTCAATGCTCAAAATGCATTTTAAAAAGACAAATGATACTTTACTAATTCAAGCAGGAAGACAAACAATTTTTGGAGACATGTCCTGCAATCTGTTGAAGCTAAAACTGGAGTGTTAGCCATTGTTCGCCATTCAGTATTTATGGATTTACCTACTTGCACATTTTTCTGTGGAACCTATCTTCACAATAGGAGTTAAACATGCCAAATTAATGACAACATTCCCATCACAAAGCTCTGATCCCAGTTCTGTAGATAATTTGTTGGCCAAAATACACTTCTTCTGGTGGTCAACTGTCTAATGTTTTGCTTACTAAAATCTAAGCTGGTAATAAACGGTTGTTCAGAGGTTTGTTTGTGTGTTGTTCCATTCTGGTTTTTTAAGTAAAGGCAGAATATTGATTGATTTTTAGCACTTGAGGTGGCGCTAACTGTTGGAAAAAACAAGTTGGCTAAAAACTCAAATTGCAGCCCAGCAGCTGCAGCGGGATGAGTTTGTCGCCAGAGTGAAAATGTGTCCATGCTAAAGAAATTAGAGGGGTCTGCAATGCGACACAAACAAACAATACACAAGGAAGCAAACAAGTCCACGTACACACCGATCCACATGCACGCAGCGCGAGCGGCTATGCAGCAATTAGCTTGTTTTAAAGGAAACAAATAACTGTAATTTGAACAGAACAGCATCTATAACAATTCACCCCTGGAGGGATCAGTAATTTGAACACACACAAACCTACAGTTGGGGGTGTGCATGCAGTCATATTCAAACACAGCCGACTGAGATATGTACAAGATGCACACACACACCTCCATTAAGTGTACTTGAGAGCAGCAGACAGGGTCAGCTTAGTGTCTGAGTTATTACGCTACTTTGTTCTGCCTCAGTGGGAAGGCTGCACCCTGCACACACACAAATTATTATCAGCTATCAACACTCAAGGTGCAGATATGAAAGGCTTGATTTGATAATGGATTGAAAGAGATGGATAAAAGAATGGAGATGAATAAATGGTGTTTGCCGTTTCTTTGCATGTGTGCAGAAGTTTGCAGCTGCTTGGCAGAGCCGCCTGTCTTTCACTCTCCCCCCCACCTCTCCGTCCATCTAGCCACGGATGCTCGACAATGGCGCGAAACATCTGCGGCTGCCAGGTAATTACGGTTGAGGCGAAAACGGTGGGCAGTGCCACTCGAACGTGCTACGACACCCCGCAATTAGCCCCGCATCTCCATCTCTCTACACGCCGCTCCGCGCCACGCCACTGCCTTCATGACCGGTGTATTATCTCTCCGAAAAGAGTGGAAGTGACCTCAGAGGGGATAGGCAGGACGCTACGCTATCCATCTGAATGAACCTACTGTAAATAGACATGAATGTTTTAAGGCCAGCTTTATTAAAATGTTTGGGTAAACATGTTCTTTGTGGACCGTCAAAGAACATGTTTTTCATGACTAAAAATGCTTTTTTTTGTTGCATTTTAGCTGTAGCTAAGTGTTACAGTTAATAATAGAGTGCGAGAAATTTAAACTATTTGTTGGTCTTGTTCACATACACGCTAGGATTAGCTTTGCTAGCTTGTATATTAAGCATCTTCACATACAAGCTAGCTGCCACAGCAAGTTTGAAAAGTTTCTAGGTACAGGTTGTTAGACAGTTATAAAACAAATGAGTGACAAAGTCGCTAAGTTGATTTGCTATTTGGTCTGGAGGGCCTGCTTTGGGTTCAGATTGTAGGAATCAGAGCAGCAGCCAGATGGTCAGAAAAACTGCGTGTCATAAACAATAGTTTTTTAAAATTCTAAAACTTTTTCTTTCAGAAGCTAGATTTAAAAAAAATCAAAACTTGCAGTAAATCCGAAGTCAAGTTGAATAAATATTAAAAGGTAAATCTCATCGTGTGATGCTACAAAATGATTTATTCTGAAAAGAATAAACAAAAGTGAGGAGAAGCAGATGCTGACATTTTTTCTTTGCCACTTCTCCAGGCTGCAGAGTTAGAGGGAGGCAGAGATAACAACACGTATCAGTAGATATTGTAGTTAAATGTTCGTGGCTGAAAATAACAGGAGAAAACATTTAGGCTTTTTTGCCTCATTGTTTTTCATGGCTCATGTTTGGTAAGTAGCTGAATACAGGGCTGGAAAGTGAGACTGAGTTATCAGTGACACACGTAACGTGTGTTATTTGTGAAAAGTATCATTTTTATTTTGTAGATCAACTGTTGCACTGATGTAGAGAGTTGCTCAAGAAGAACAAAACTTGTTATTTAGATTTTGTTTTTGTTGGTCAAACTACTGTATTGAGTTTAAAGCTGCTGAGTCCTATTTTATGAGCTGTTTTTTAACTTCGGTTTTAGAAAGAGGCAGAACCTGTTCAATTGCCATTCAACTTATATCAATGCCTTTTGACCAATAAAATATATCAGAATCTGGTAGCTTATGTGTGCTACCAGAGTATTTAGCTTGCTAGTTGTGAGGCAAATGATAGAGTGAATGTTCATCCTGGAATGACAGTCATTATGCTACATAGATGCATAATTTTAATCTGATTATTGGATTGTCAATAGTAACATGTTAGAATACTTGTTACTGAAACAAGGGGTCAGATTAGAGTAAAGGGTTACTGACGTGTTGATGGCACAATTGTTTATGACATTTCTGCTCAAGCTATTTACTGAACTGTCAGGTTTCTGATATGCGTCCCCCCAATGACAGACTTGTTCCTATGTCCTTGGTTAACATGCGTCCCTGAGTTTGTGTTAGCTTTGTGTAGCTGTGTTTACTAATGGATGTTCCCCTAAGAGAGTATGAGTGTTTTTAACTGCGGGTGGAGTTAGCAACTGCTGGAGACTTTTTGTTTTGTTTTTTGTTTTTCTTCTTAGTCCAGGAGTCCCCTGTCAGGACCCCTAGGCTTCCCTATGCCTGCCTGCCAAAAACGCCTGCATCTCCTGGACCCCCTGGAGGCAGAGGACAGCCAAATGTCAATTGGACCCTCTATAGAGTGGCGAGGGGAGGACAGGAAGCGGCCACTGGGAGGAGTGGGGGGACAGGAGTCAGGGATTGGAATGAAAGAGAGATCCAAGGATATGGCCAGGGAGTGACTACACAGTTTGAATGAAATAGTTTATTTTACTTTATGGCTCACTTTATCTTCAAACCCTTACTGCTTTGTTTTTGGTTTTCCAGATATGGAATATTAACCAAGTCAAAACCAGCAAATACACAGCGGTTTTGCTATGTAAGGAGCATTCCTGTTTTCCTCTGATTCACATTTTGAAGAATGCAGCCACTGTGTGTCACATCACATTTACTCCCCAGAACAAAAAGAAAGTTATTCATAACTAATTTAAAAATCCTCATCCCAACTCCTGTTGATGAATTTAGTTAATTTCAGTGAATCACTTGAATGCCTCAATCCTTAAAAAATATTAAAATCTGACAGATTATTTATTTATGGAATATTATTTTTAAACTTTCTAGATAAATCCTCAAATTCCAGTGACACTCTTGCTTATTATTGAAAAGAGGCAGAGCAGAACTGAAGAGAGAAGGAGGAAGTTCAGATGAGGAAGAATCATCGCTAAGACCAGACAGATTTAAAGAGGAGCGACAAAAGAGCTGGATTAGCGGTTCTTGTTAACAGCTGATGACGATGTTATGCAGGACATGTTGTTGTTTAATATCGTCTCTGCTGCCCGATTGTTGAGATGTTAGCATGTCATACAGCAACAGTCTTCTGTCAGAATCTTCTTCAGATATGTTGCACGACTGACTGCTACTAGAGGTCCACCATCCACAACTCTCTGGAGATGCTTGGATGATATGAATTATGGCATTTAATTTTCCTTTGGGATAATTATAACATTTTAGAATTGAATTATAAGCAGATACACAGATAGACACAATTTTATTTCATTTAGAAAACTTTTAAAATGAGCCAATAGATTAAACCAAAAAATAAAGTTAATTGATATTGCATATAAGCTACATGAGGGCTGTAATAATTGGTAATAATTGAACGTTTTAGTGTTTGCTTCTCTTTCTAAGTACGAAACCAAATTCTTCAAATCAATTCTAAAAATGCATATTAATGTCTGGGCCATACTGGCGATGTTCATTACATTCTTTAAAACATTTTTATCAACCTGATGTAAAAAAAAAGAAGTAACTTAGAATAAAAATTAGCTATTTTGTTTCACATAAACTGAAGAGTTTTGTTATTAGAACTTTAAGTTATGCTGAGTTTCTCTTTCTGAACAGTTTTTATTTGTATTGAGATGTTTTGCAAATGCAGAACAAAAAACGGAAACACATTTTGTGGATTTCTAGAATATCTTGACACCAGAGTAATAATAATACATCAGAGTTAAAACACCTGATCAGATATGCCCAACTCAAGTCATTTTTAATGCAAATAGATCTTTAGTCCTACTTTTACCCACTTTAAAAATGTTCAATTTAAATGAAATTTAGTCATATTCTTTAATGAAAGTGTTTTTCACTCAGTGCATGCTTCCTTTTGAGGAGGACAAATACAATCCAATACCTCCCCATTTATTCACATCATCATATATACTTTCATGTTTTAATGCAGTGGTTCCCAAACTTTTTCTCCTGGGCCCCCCCAGTGGTTTCCAAACATTTTCCAGGCCCAGAGTCTAACCCAATAGGGAGGGTTAGACTCTGGTTGAACAATGTGTGTGACTGGGGGGGACTCGCTGTTTGAGACTCGCTATTACACTTTGTTTTGGGGAGAGGTAGAGAGATCCTTAGAGACTCCCTGTTATACTCTTCAATCCTCCCCCCCAGCACACACAGCGTTCATTGTTTTTTATTGTTGTTTTTTTTACATTCATTCATACCGTTTCCTGCACCCCACAGTTTGGGAACCTCTGTTTTAATGGAAGAACATTGAATTTAGATGTAAATCCTCCAAATTCCCTCTGCATGCAGGTATTCTAAGTTACTTCTTTTTTTTTTACATCACGTTGATAAAAATGTTTTAAAGAATATAATGAACATCGCCAGTATGGCCCAGACATTAATATGCATTTTTAGAATTGATTTGAAGAATTTGGTTTCGTACTTAGAAAGAGAAGGCCACATCAGGCCCGCTCCCCTGCTTTCATTCCTGACTGATTTGACATTTTCTTGCACTGATTGCAGCGCAAATCTGCAGATTTCCTACGTGAAAATAAGCAGATTGTGCATCAAAGGTCCATGTTTTTACTCCGTGGCTGTTGAAAAATGCAGAGATAATTCTACATGAGCATAGCAGAAAGGCGAGGCGTGTAATTAAACATGTTGTTTCCAATCCAAATGCATCATTAAAGCAGCCATGCACACGAGGAAAGAATGAACTAGCAGGAAGTAGCAGGAGCAACAGCGGGCTCTCCAAACAGCACCCACACTGCAATTACTGACGAGAGAAAGGTGTGTGTGTGTGTGTGTTTTCGGCAAGTTAATGACTGTATGGAGGCGATGGTCTAAATGTTTTCATCTGTAACATTTTATCCTGGTTCACCTCACTCAGCGGGAAATGAACCACCGATATCCGACCGTTCAGCAGGAGATCTAGGAGCTTTTCAGGTGTTTTTAGTAAATAAGCCTATGTTTTTAATTCACAAAAAAATATTTATGATACATTATTTGGATATATTTTTACATTTATACCCGTCCTCATCCCACAAAAATCTGTCAAATTCATATTCTCTACCTCCATACTATTCAGCTAGCAAAAATATGAAAGGAATTACCTTTTTTCCAGACATTTAAAGTTATGTTGGTGCATCCATCCATCCATTTTCGGTACACCCTTGTCCCTAGTGGGGTTGGGAGGGGTGCTGGTGCCTATCTCCAGCTAACGTTTCGGGCGAGAGGCGGGGTACACCCTGGACAGTTCGTCAGTCTGTCCCAGCATGTTTGTGCAAAATTTAAATAAATAAATTCTATATTTTTGTTTAAAAATGTAGGGGGGTATAAAAGTGCAGCTCCAGGGACCTTTGTGGTAGGGGTGTCAGACTCATTTTCATTTTGGGCCATATCAAAAACCTGAATGTTCTTAAAAAGCCAGTTGTGCCAGAATGTATTGATAAAACCCATTGCATTGCTAAAATATCAATAAATAGCAGTCCCTCCAGGATTTTGTAAATGTTTTAGTGTAATTTTTTCAGTCAAAAATTGTAGATTTTGTGGTGACAACTTAGAAATGTTTGTAATGGATTTTTAGGATATTTGCACTACTGTATGATGTTAAATGTGACTTTTTATTACTTGCCGTATCAAGGAAAAGGGCAACTTGATACAGTGGGGAAAAAAGTATTTAGTCAGTCACCAATTGTACAAGTTCTCCCACTTAAAAAGATGAGAGGCCTGCAATTGACATAGGTAGACTTCAACTATGAGAGACAAAATGAGAAAAAAAAAAAATCAGAAAATCACATTGTCTGATTTTTAAAGATTTTATTTGCAAATAAGGGTGGAAAACAAGTATTTGGTCAATAACAAAAGTTCATCTCAATACTTTGTGATATATCCTTTGTTGGCATTGACATAGGTCAAATGGTTTCTGGAAGTCTTTACAAGGTTGGCACACAATGTTGCTGTAATGTTGGCCCATTCCTCCAAACAGATCTCCTCTAAAGCAGTGATGTTCTGGGACTTTCAACTCCCTCCAAAGGTTTTCCGTGGGGTTGAGATCTGGAGACTGGCTAGGCCACTCCAGGACCTTGAAATACTTCTTACGAAGCCACGCCCTTGTTGCCCTGGCAGTGTGCTTGGGATCACTGTCATGCTGAAAGACCCAGCCACGTTTCATCTTCAGTGTCCTTGCTGATGGAAGGAGGTTTGCACTCAAAATCTCACAATACATGGCCCCATTCATTCTTTCATGTACACGGACCAGTCGTC
>CAEGAE010083982.1:0-53469 GCA_903067095.1 Girardinus metallicus
GGGGGGGGGGGGGGGGGGGGGGGGGGGGGGGGGGGGGGGGGGGGGGGGGGGGGGGGGGGGGGGGGGGGGGGGGGCTCCAACAAGAGGTTTAGACAGATAAGGAGAAGGAGAGGGATGAAAGAGAGAAAGGGAAGAACGAGATGGAGAAAGTGTATGTGAGGGCCAGGAGAGAGAGGGAAAGAGGTGGGGATGGGGTAGGGAGGGGGAAGTGGGTCAAGGGGATCCACAGAGACCGAGTGACACGGCGTGGAAACCCAGCCAGCATCGCGGCGCTGCTCCCTCCACATCACCTCAACCCTGATGCAACCTCAACCTGCAGCCCAGACAGCCTCAGCCTCTCGCAACAACAACGGAACAAGTAGTTGGCTATTTGAGTTTGCTGTAAGAGAGGTCTGCAGAGGAAGACAGGGGAGGAGAAGAACTTAGTGATGTGTTGCATGATGAACAAGCCACGTCAGAGTTTAATCAAATATTTGAAAAATAAAGTTTAGCTCTATGCAGTGGCGGTTCCTACATGAACACTGGCGCTTTCTCTCCTCTCCATTCTGAAGACTTCCAAATACATAACTTATCATAAACACTATGAGCTAAAACACATTGATCAATCACTACAATCATCAATAACTTCATTAATAGATATATACCAATAGATATCTACCTATCTGGACTAACATAATGACCAGCATCTAGAGCCTGACAGGCCTGCACTCCCGATGAACAGTGCATCCTTACACCTTTTTGTCACAGCCACCAGTAATGTCTTTAGCAATTTGTGCTGCAGTATCTAGTCTGATGAAAGCAATCACGTTGCTAACCTTCACTTTACACGTGTTTGAGCCTTGGTTCCCCATGACCCTGCCGCAGGTTCACCATTGTTCCTTCCTTGGATCACTTTTGAAAGGTGCTGACCACTGCAGGCCAGAAACCTCAAAAGAGCTGCAGATTTGGAGATGATTAGTCCCAGGCATCCAGCCATTATGTTATGACCCTTCTCAAACCTGCTCAAATCTTTACAGATGCAATTTTTTTCTTACTCTAATGCATTGAGCTCTGAGGACTCAATTAGGGATGCACAATATATCGGCACTAACTGGAGCAGAGAAGCAGTGGTGAAGTCAGAAGTGTGTTTTTTTCCGAGGTCCTGTGATATATGCATATATATCTGTAAATATCAATTATTAGCAATAACAGCAATATTAATATGGGATATAAATATCATCCCAAATCTTCATATTGGTACATCCCTAGACTCAATGTCCACTTGCGGACATTGAGTCTTACTAATAAGTGCGACGGCGAATAAATGAGTGTTACGCATCTCACTTTCGGACATAATGTTCTGCCTAAAGTTTATCAAATCACTAAGAGGGATCGCCATAGACTAATTTAGACCAGATTTCATCACTTTGTGTATATTATTCTCTTGTCTAAATCTGAGGTTGTCCTAATACCAAAGTGTAATGAATTTACGACTTTTTGTGTTTTCACAAACAGAATAAAGATTTGATAAGTCTCTAACTGTTTTTTAAGTATTTTTGGCACTGGCGCCCTTTATTTGATAGTGAATTGACAGAAAGAGAGTGGTGCGAAACGGGGGAAGACATGCAGCAAACGTCAACAGGCCAGGACCCGAACAGCCGCGTAGAGGACTAAAGCCTCTGTACATGGATCATGCACCCTACCCCACACACCGCTGACTGGTTTTTAAATGGTCAACATTCTCATTTATGATAAATCTAGTCAAATTAAATTCATTAGTGGTGAAAAAGTTAAATAATTCTTTAATTGAGTGAACAGTCATAACAACATACTGACTTCAGTGTCATCAGCGATCTGCTTCTGAATTCTCATACAATGGTTAACACAACCATGAGGGTGCACACATCCTCATAGACTACACATGGAAAAAAGCAACATAGACTGGGCAACTCCAACACGACAATATTATGACAATGTTACTTTCAATCAGGACATAACCTAATAGAATAGAATAGAATAGAATAGAATAGAATAGAATAGAATAGAATAGAATAGAAAAGGCAATGGGCAAGACACCTCCCCTACCTCTGGCGTCTCATTAAAAGGAATGATTAAACAGTATGAAAAAGAATTGTAACTCCTGAAAACTAGTACTGTTTACACTGATAGAGAAACTTTACCATAAGTAGTTTAAATACTTTTTTGTTGTTGTTATTGGTAAGAAAAACAACATGATGACATGTGTGGCACCAATCCCTGCACAGGTTGTGGATTTACAGGTCTAAGTTGTTTGAGAAATTTAGGTCCTGATTAAAGTTGGAAAAGCCAGCAGGGACTGTTGGAGCAGGAGTGAACCTACCATTATTTAGTTTTAGTTTTGAGGGGCTGCAGCTCAACATGCACACACACGCACATCAGAATCCCACCAACACATTAAACAAGAAACCCCCTATCCGTCCCCTCCACCCACACTCTCCTTCACCGTGACCTCTCTTCTCCTTCTCACATCCCAGCCACCCTCGACGAAGAAATCCACCACCACCTCCCCAGCTGCAGGAAATTCCTAATGATCTCCATCACCAGTGTGTGCGTGCTGCATCTCCTGCCAAGAGCAGGCACGAGCACGCACAACAAACATGCACGCAAGGCGCACAATTCAACAGAGACCAACCCATAAACCATATGTGCAGAAAAACACACACAAAAAAAAGCAGACAGACGTTCAGACGCACATCTAAACAGACTTCACAAGGACCAGATACAGCGGCAGCTCAGTCAAAGATGCACGCAGGGGACTGGAGAAGAAGCGGAAAGCACGGGAAATCAGGACCCTCTTCACCGCAACGACCACCAAAAAAAATTCCACATGTGACTGTTTCGCTCCGATTTGTTTCACAGGAACATGCATGCCGAGGTTATTTTAAGACAAGGACCATAGTACCCCCTTCCTTTCTCAGACCCCCTCTGCTTGTCTCCCTCATGCTCAAGCATCCCCTCTCCTCTCGCCCCCACTTTCTTTCCCACAACCCCCTCTCCCCAAACACTCCTTCTTGATCTCCAACTTAGCCTGACACTCTCCTCTGCTCTTCCTCACTCTCCTGCAGGCAGTTTTCTGGCACTGCTTATGGCCATCCTTTGAATCAGGTCATGTGACCAACAACAACACCAGTGGGGAACAGAGGCATGCATATGTGGATGCAGGAAAGTAAAAACAATACAGATGTAAGAAAAAAAAAACATCTACCTAGCCGAGACCAAGTCCAAGAACTCCAGTTAAATAAAGACATAAGTGATGAATGGAGGTTTACTGATACCTCCGAGATGTTTTTACTGGCCGTCCCCTTATGAAAATATGTCTGTGTATCCTCCAGGTTATACATTTATTTCATCCAAGCCTAATTATATAACACTGTTAATTTTAAAGTAAAGCTGGAAAGGAAATAAGCTCTCAATATCTAAGAAAATGTGGGAAGCTTAAACTAGACTTTCTGGGAGTCAAGATGTTCATCTAACTAGCAGGAAATTGATAATAAAACTACTCGAGTCTTTCCAGTCAAATGTATGAAACAACTGCAATAAAATGTTTTAATTTTTGATGTACAAACTTTTAGACTGCTTAAAATGTCATTAATTAAAACTGGCATATTTCTTTCGTCAAATGGAACAACTAACACTTATCCTTCAGGTAGCCAGACACATTTGGGACAAATGTTATACTCAATTAAACCAGAATTTGATACTTCCTAATAGTGAGGCAGAAATCTGTTACCCCGTTTTCCTTAATTAAATTAACAGTTGGATTAAAACAAAATGTACACAAATTGGTTTGTAAGTTTTACAGTTCTTCAGGAGAACCTATGCCTACTGCGCATGTATTTTCAGCAGAATGCAGCTATCTTAGAAATGAACAACAAATAGTGAACTTCTCCTCTTCAATGTTAAAAAGTACAGAAAACTTTCATTACAATAATCCTTTGCTGAAATGGCTGTAGAAGTTTAAAACTACAACTTCCTGCTAAAGCTAGCTGCTCTGCAATGCTAGCAGCTAGCTTACATTAGCTTGTGTTTAACCAGGAATAACAGCAGATAATTCAGTGCTAGATGTGGGTTTTTTTCTTTCTGCCCTCATCTTCTACAGTGCAAGACCAAAAAGCTAGTTAGAATTCCAGCTCATGAAAAAATTATAATTTTTGCCATTTGTGGTGTAAATCTGTTATTAGGTTAATCTGTTATGTCCTTCAGCCACTGTACATGCTAATGACTGGTAGTGAGTAAAAAGGCTATCACAACAGTCATTAAAATCAGAATCATCAACAGCAGTTGAGCAGATTAACATAAATTAATTCAATATAAATCAGGGTTAAAATCAGAAGTGGGTTACGTTAAAATTGTGCTTTTAAATTTATGTTAAGCGGATGAAAACAAGAGCTGGTATCAAGGAACACCAAGGTTTTAAAAAGTTTAGAGCAGCTTAAATTTTCCCTCACACCAAATACAAAGTTCATATTTATTTTGATAATGATAGAGAAAATTTCAGAGTGACCGGATTTTCTATGACTATTTATGCACTGTTGCCAACTCCTTAGTAAGAAAATTAATTTCAAGCCTTTAATGACATCATCGCTAATTTGCATTATTAGTCACTTGCATGTAATTGTAATTGGAGCTGCAGAAGAAATGAACAACCTTGTCAAAGCTACAATACAAAAAGGCTCCCTAAATATGCTTAGAACATATAGTTTATAGTTCAGTTTTCTAGAATACAGTTTTGCTACAGAAACTCCATTAAGCCACAGTACAGCTGTTATCTTACAACTTTTCCAATAACCTACGTTAACAACCTGATTGGTCTAAAAAGATACAAAAAAAATGCAGTAATTTTATCACATGCTTTGGGACCAACAACAGCATCCACCACATGCTGAGAAGAGTAAGGAAGAAATTTCATTACACAAAAACAGCAAAAGACAAAAAGCACTAGATTTGTTTTTTTGTTTTTTTTAAGCCTGAAAAGTCAATAAAAATAAAAACAAAGTCACTAAGGTGGAAACTGCAGTTTTATGCAGGTTACTCTTTGTTAACAGACTCCCCCCACCCTCAACTGTTTCTGCAAACTGTCCATCACTCATTACAAAAAAGACTAAGTCAGCTAAGGTAATGCTTTGTTTTTTTTTTTTAAGTAAAGTTAGAAAGTGAACTCTGGTGTAAAGCAGTTGATTACAGGCTGGCATTAACCTTCTAATATTAGCTCTTAAACATTTAGTGTAAAACACTCCTAAATTCAGAGGGCAAACATATATTTTTGCTTTGTTAAAATAAACAAACATTGTAAATTATTGCACTGTTTAAGCTAATACATTAAATTTTATTTCGCTTCTTGTGACAAAGAATAATTAAATTCATGATTTCTGATCAGAACAAATCAGAATAAATGTTGCTTTATTTGAGTTAAAAGTTGCATTGTTTTTGTGCAAATCCAGTGATGAGTGTTGGAGATGCAACTTTAACTGATACCATTACTGGCTGCAGCTAATGAAACGTTTTATTCTTCTTATTGATTTTCCTGATATTACTCCGTCTCTTGAAGTAAGAATGAATCAGAAGCAGATCTTAATCTTCTTTTATTTGTACACAAACTTTGCTTGGAAATCAAGTTGACTTGATTCTCTGACTCTTTCATTGTACAGAAAGAGCAGATGGAAGTTGTGCTTCATGTATCACAGAATGTACTATGACGTAAAGTCCAAAACGTGTTCACATATAGTCTTAATTCACAATTTCAACCCCTCACACATAAACACACATCAAACTCATACACACAAAGGACACACAAGCCAGATGCTTGGACCCCTACAAACGCTCAGACCTTGAGGCCAGCGTGTTGGACAGGGGCCCCCATGCTGCGGCCCTGACTTCCCCAACTCCTCCTCCTCCTTCCTCCATACTCCTGCTCCACAGTTGCTGTGGGAAACGCTGCAGCAGCGCCCGTTGCCAAGGAGAAGGCTGCTGGCTGTTTGAACAACAATGGCCGCCTTGTGAACATTCCAAGTGTAGGTACTGACAGCTCATCAGCCGCAACCCCAGCAGACACACCTCAGGAGAAGGCACGCGCTCTCGCCGTCCACCCCTGCCGTACCTCTCAGGGCTCTTGGCCCCGAGCCCGAGTGAGGCAACGTAATGCATTCAGACACAAAAAAAAAAAACACACACACACATCTGTGCAACACTCTGAGAAATTATGACTTCTACTGTCCCTCTGTGTGCCTCTGTATCTCTTTACCATCTCCTTTTCTCTCTCTCTCTCTTTTGCAGAAACACTCACACGTTGTGCAGTGCATTCATCCATCCCCCCCACCTCCCTCTCCCCGACTACTCTCTGTCTTTCCCTCTTATCTCTTCCTCTTTCCTCACCCCCATCCCACACCTCCCACCCCCTTCTTCCACAGCCTCCTGCTTTCACTCGCTTTCCATCTCAGGAAGTGTGTGTTCTCACTCTCACGCACACACATACACACACATGCAATCTCTATCTCTCCTGGAAGGTAGCGAATCCCTACAGTCCCTCGGGGGCATACACTTCCTCGGAGAAGGAGGGAAAAGAGAAAGAGAACTTGAAACAAGAGAGGAAGAGGAGGGAGAGGGTGAGAACTGTATTCGAGGTGGGGATTTATAGACAGACCCCTTAGTGCGCTGATTATCGACTCATATTGATGGGACAATACCGATGGTGGAAATCAAGTTGGCTTTTAATGTGTGTGTGTGGAGGTGCGTGTGTGTGCGTGTCTGTGAGGTCTCTGCTGGTCCTCTGACTCATTGTTTTTTAAAAACACATACCCAGACTCATGAATACGTGCAGAGCAGAACCCAAAAACACTCCGCAAAATCAGACAGACTGTAAATTCTAATGATCTACAAATAGGTGTGTGTGTGTGAGTGTTGAACGCCAGACGCCGGGAAGCATGCGTGCGTGCATGTTTTCCCCATCTCTCGCTCCTCTTTAATAATTGAGCTGATTCTGTCCAGCTTGTTAGGGAGGTACACAGCCGTTTCACACTCCGTCTTTCTCCCATCTTCCTCGTCCTCTCGCGCTCCGTCTCCTCTTTCAACTTGTCCCTCCACTCGCTCGTCATTTATCACCCCTTCTCCGCCCTGACCTCTCTCTGTTCACTCCCTCCCTTCCCTCCATACCAGCTCTCTCGCTCTCTCTCTCCTCCTCTCTTTCCTTGGTAAATCCCTCCTGTTCTCTGACCTCTCCCTCGCCTCTTGCAGCCTTGCCGCCCTCAATCCACTTCCATCCATCCATCCCGGCTGCCCTCTATCATCCCTCTCCCGCTGCCTCCCTCCATCCCTCCAGAGGTGAGAGGTCGCAGCTTCCTCTCTGCTGTCAGACTCAAACCGGCTGCAACCAGCTTCGCCTGGGGGGGGGGGTGGATGGTAGAGGAGGTGAAGGAGACAAGGAGAATGAGGAACGTAGGTAAGAAAAAGAAAGGAAGTAGGATGGGAAGGGGCTGACAAAGAGGACGGATAGACGGGGGCAGAGAGGTTAAAAGAGTGAAGGAGGCGAGGGAGAAGAGAGGGGGAGACGTCTTCTTTTTGAGTCACTGCCTTTGGCGCCGAGGAGCCGTTTTATGAATGTATCGTGTGGGAGGTGACAGAATGGAGCATACAAACACTGCTTACACTAACACTAAATGGTTGCTGTGAATGTGTGTGTGCGTGTGCATTGGTGTGTGTTGGGGTGTGGGCGCGTGTGTGTGTGTGTGTCTGAGTGGGAGATGAACCACGTCTACCTGCCTTCGGCGAAAGCCATTTCACTCCAGGTGACGTTTAGATTAACGAGAGCAAGAAAAACAGGTCTCTGAATCCTCAAGGGCAAATTAATGACTTATTGTTTTAGCCAGTAGTGGGAATACGGAAAGCTGTCAAATATTCCAAATATATCCTGTCACAAAACATTAACAGAGGAGTTTTTTTTTTTTTTTTTACAGAAACTACGTTGGTGAGTGTAATCGCCGCTGTATTCTTAGAGTCGTCCGCTGACAGCTCTATTCATAGGTGGAGGAAAAGCATAAATCAAAATTCTGTTAAAAGGGAAATTTTGTTTTCCTGAAACATGGAATGTCGTGTGAAAAATCAGACGTATACCAACTCTAAAAAGTTACAGGTTCAAAACCATAAGCCACACTTCCTCTACAGCTTAAAATCCTTCTGACACAGGTGTTGCCTTGTCTGGTTTGGGTGTCCGACCTCTCCGGGATCAAATCACTGCTGAGGATCTTGCAGAAGAGTTGTGGCCAGATCATTCGGGGCACTCACAGCCAACAGTAAAATCCTAAACTCATCGGTGTGTAAATTAAGGAGGGATCCATGATAATGACTCAAACTTTTTAAGACTTCTGCTTACTGCCATTTGATTTGTTGCTTGAAAAGGTGGCTCTCTTGTTCACCAGATAATATTGAGCATGAAACGGTTAATGGCATTCAAAAAGTTACAGTTTCCAAAACAATAAAAGTTTCTGCCACACTGTCCCTACGGTTTAACATTAGTTCCCCTCCCTCACCTGTTGCTGGTCACTGGTGTGAAAGCTAAAGGAGCGCCACCCATCAGTCTCGTTGGGGCAGAGCTGTTTTCAGACTACAGCTGGGAATCTATGAGCTGCACGTCTGTTAAGCAGCTGATTAGAGACGCCACAGAAGCTGATTAATTCAGTGGCTAATATCGGCTTGTTATACTGTTACTCCAAAACAGCAAAGGACCAGGATGAGACTCTGACTGCATGATACCACATCCATATATTATAGCCACTTTTAGAGAAAAACGTCAGAATGTCAGACAAAAATTGCATAAATGCAACAATTATTCCTACTGCTATTAAAATATTGATTATTACATGTACTGTAGCACAATTATTCAATTATCCTATTTGGATACTTTGACTTAAACTCAAACACAGAAGCTGCAACATTTTTCAGTAATCTTCAAGTACATGTTGCATAAGCCCTTTTGGTCATTCTGCTCTGCATAGACAAGTTAGTATGTTAAATTTGGCTTGTTTATTAGTTAAGATATGTGCTAAGTAGCCAGATCTACAGTGTTGATAACAGTAGATTTCACAGAACGTTTCTTTAGTAAGAGGGGACTTGTAGTTAGTTCCCTTGCAATAAGTCTATGCTTGTTTTTCCCATCCATTCTCTATACCTGTTAGTCCGTGAAGGGTCATAGGGGCTGGTGCCTATCCAGCGGTCATTAGGTGAGAGGCGGGGCCACATCCTGGACAGGTCACAAGGGTAACACAGACACACACAGGAGACAAAAAAAAACATGCACACACGCTCACATCTAAGCGTAGTTTGTGACTAGAAAAAAAAAATCCAAGCAGAGAAAAAAGAACGAGAACACACTTATTTCAGCCAATGGGCTGACACAAAGTCGTGCAAAGTAGCAACAGGTGAGGGTGGGGGGGTGCAAACGGACAAAGAACACTCTGGTCACGTAGACGCTTTCTGTGGTCTCTGATTAAGATGACTCAAAACCGCAGGAACGATCTGACAAACCACATATCTGAGATGTTAAAAAGACGACTTTACAAAGAGTAGCTCGATAAAAAAAGATATATTATAGTATGCAATACGAAAGTGTACTCAAAAACTAGGGATTGGCTTTTACTACATCATTTATTATCGTAAAAAGTTTCTAATAATGATAAGAATTTGATTTATTACTGGTAAGATGAATTTCAATTAATGATATTTGAAAACACCCAGAAGTGACAGTAATGTTAACTATGTGTTAACACAGTTAATTATTGGTTCCATGAGATCATCGATAAAAATCAATAAATTCACCACTATGATATTTTTAAAGCTACTCTGTGCACTTTAGTGATAAGAATCACACTTCATGCAAGTCCTTAGTAGAACAAAATGCCTATGTTCTATTAAGATCAGTATTTCGTCGTGGGACTTTGAGGACTTAGTTTGATGCTTGTAATAAAAATAAGCAACCCCCCCCCCCTGCCTTCTCCCACACACACAAAAGCTCAAAGCACTTCAATGCAAACCAAAAGTCAAATTCAGGGGAAAAAAAGGAAATTGTGTTTTTGAAAATTTACTTAAAACAATTTGATTCAATGAATTTCTTGGAAGCTGATGACTGCTGGAGGTGGGCACCTCCAGCAGTGCTAATGCTTATTGACGCATTAGCACTGAGGCCGAGATGCACAATCTCCCCATCTATAGGTGATGCATTAATAAAACGTAACGCGATCATTCAACAGGTTGCACGAACCTTGACGTAGTTCCAAACTTTCTCTAAATTCACTGCAGGAATTCAGGGGAATCGCCATTCATGCCCTACCAATCAGTGAGTGTTTCCACATGACTATCCAGTCAGGATACATGCATACATGTGTCCATTCTGCCTTCTCCATCTCCAAATATCTGTATAAAGAGGGCGCCTGGCTATGGCAACCTCACACGCTGATAGGTGGAGAAAAAGAAGACAGGTGATTGGTTGAGCTGTCGGCTGTCATATCGGCAGGGTGTATCTTTGTGACACCGTTAGACACGCACACATGCATAGCTCCACACACACACTGATTTCCCTGTGCTGTCAACCTACACACCTACGAACTGCAGCAAAGTGCAAACAAAGGCTACTTCCCTACACACACGCACGCACACGCACACAGAGGTAGATTTGAGACGAGATGTGGTGTGTTAGGTGCGCTGACCCTGCCGATGAGGACAGGAGGAACATCAACGGAGCTACAAGGCCGTTGCTATGACAACTAGCCCCGCTGCACAGGTAGGAAGCACAATAGGTCTAAGCTGTTCACATTCACTCTGTTTGTCACGCACGCACACGCACACATAGAAGGTAACACACTCAAGACAAGTCTGACAGACAGCAGCTGAATGCCAAGGTAAGGCCATTTCCCTTTCATACCAACATTCACTGTGGGGAAATTATTCATTAACTGCTAATATAAGAGAACTAAGTCTTTACCCAGTGACTCAGATCGTGAGACTGCGTGTGTGCGTGTGTGTGTGTGCGTGTGTGAGAGAGAAAGAGAGAGAGAGAGAGAGACAGACACACTCTGAGCATCACTCTGCATACTAACAGCACCTGCACCGGGGCAGCCTGTGCATGTCTCTGAGGGGCCCTTAAATAACCAACTGTCACTGTTCAGACACTGGCGTTGACTTCTTAGTTTTCCTGCACTCTTTCTCCTCCCTTTTGCTAAAAACCACAAGTAAGAGCTCAAAATCATGACTCTCCAAACTCACTGGCTGGATCACCACTGCAGGATGAGCTGCTGCTGCTTCCGCCGCTGCTGCCGCTGCTGCTGCTGCTGCTGTGTCCTGTCCAACTAAGAGGGGTGGCAAAGAGACTGGCTGTCCCCACCACCACCCTCCATCCCCCGCCTCTCAGCCTTTATATTTAAAGCAAACATCTGGGTTTAAACATCCTGTGCGTGGCAGTCATGTGTGTCTGAAAAGTCCGGTCCAACTCAGGTGGAAATCCACGGAGCCAGTCACACAATTTATGACACAAAATCTGTCTTTGTTGCTGCTTGCAGTGTGTACATGCGGCCATAATGAGGCTAATAGGTGAGATTATTATAAATACAAAGGGACAAAAAACAAAAAACAAAAAAACAGGTGGGGTTATGTAGGGTTCACTGCGCGCACATTCGCTGTGTGTATTTGAACATCATTATCGCCACATGCATGCATGCCTACAGTTGAGCCCAGATCAGCTGTAGGCATGCAGAGCGGCGGCAGGTAAACGGCACCGACGTGGTTAAATAAAAGAAGAAGAAGAAGAAGAAAAAAAAAAAAACTAAACGTGAAGCGCTGCCAGATGTGCGCGGCACAGCTGGATGAGTGGACGGTAAGCGTTTTCTCGTGTATCTGCATAAAACACTCACCCCCTGGTGTAAAGCAGAGCGCGGTGGAGCTGGTTTTGCGGGGTGTCAACGCGGACTGCCAGGCTTCCTGGCTGGCTGGCTGGCTGGCTGGCGCAGGGCTCAGTCTCTCTTCTCGCCCGGTTCACCGGAGCCGTCAGCAGCCGTCACCGAGCGGCGTGTCCCCGCTTCATCTAGAGTTCCTCCGCTGCGCCCCGGGCTGGACCACCGCCGTCCTCCCACTTAAACCTTTTAAAAGCCGCTCCTCCTCTGGCTCAATATCAGCGTCTGCACCCGCTAAATATGGGAAAGCAAAAAAGACAAAAAGGGGAGAAAATGAAGGAATAAGGAAAAAATAGGTTCTGTTATAATCGTGTTCCGAGCAGAGGTACTGACAAAGCCCCGTTAAAAGCCTGCGCTCCGGTTTCGGGGACAGACGCGGGACTCCCCCGGTATGCGGGAGCGCGAAAATCGACCGTGCGCCCGTGCGCCTCTGCCTCTGCAATTCCTGCTCTCTGTCTCCGGTGCGCCCCAGTCTCGGTGTGTGCCTCTCCAACGTGCCTGATTGTCAAAAACACGTGGGCACCCGTAGCTGGCTTTACTCTAACCCTCTGGAGTTGTAGGAAATGTAGTTTTTCAGCTGGAAGAAACCACTCTCAAATCAGAAAAAAGTACACAAGATAAATTAATATAATGTGTGTGTGGAGAGAGGGGGGGGGGGGGGGGGTTGGTTAAATAAATCAAAAATAATTTTTGTCTCCTTAATTGCAACTAGGAGCTAAAAACCAACAAAATGTATTGTAGAAATCAAATTAAATACCTCAATGATGACCAAAGTATATTTATGTCTTCAAAATTCAATGTAACTATTGGAATCTTTATTGGCAAACTTAAAGGTTTTCGAAAAATTATAATTAAAAAAAAAATGTGACATTGACTCTCATATCATTAAATCCAGTGCAACAACCAAAAGAAGAAACCAATCTAAAGTATAAATCTAAGGATAAACAGAGAGCACAATTAGGTGGGAAAAACAACAATAAAAAAAATAACACGCTTTGAACACTAATTATTGTTTAACTCACCATCAAGACACGCAAGTAGTGAAGGTAGCAAACCCACATATTTACCAAGATATAGTCAACCACCAAAAATGACAGGCTGGGCAGGGAGAACATTATTCTGAGAATCAGCCGAGAGGCTCACGGTATCTTTGAAGGAGCTGCAGAGACGCACAGCTCAGGTAGAAGAACAACACTAAAAATATTTATCATATAATAAATCTGAAAGACAGGGCAGCTAGTTGTGTATTCCACAAACCTGGACAAAAAGAACGATATTATGGAAGTAAAGTCATACTAGTTAAATATTCTCCTTAAAATCTTGACTTTCTATTTTTTATTAATTCAATTTAACTCTATAATCTTCTATCTTCAAATGAAATTCTTGTGAAATAACCAGGTTCCCAAAGTTTACTCGTTAAAAGTGCACAACCTTCAAAAGTGGTAACTATTTCTTTTAAGTTAAGGTACATTTTAACTTTGATTTACCAAAAGAATACATGAAATAAAATAAATCCCTAAAGACAAACAAATGAGAAAAAAAACATCACCTGGAAAAGATATCTGATCTTTATTACAATAAAATGACAGAGGAGTTGCAACATGAAGGTTACATTCGTGGAAAAAAAAAAACCATTAAAAAACATTTAAAACACTATTCCTTCACATTCCGCTGCCAGAGATCTTTCCTCTTTTTTTTTTTTTTTTTTTTTTTGCCATTTTCAGCCCTCCAGCCATAAAGGATGACAAATGTATACATAAATGTTTACTAGATATAGAAATGTTTGTGATGCACAGATATATTTCAGTTAAATTAGAACAATGAACGAGACAATTCATACATAAAGCGCATTTCTTATTCCTTCCACTTTGAGCGCAGCATTGCAGGCACTTGTTCAAGGAGACAGATATAGCTCTAATAGCAAACTTTTTTTTTTTTTTAAATCAAATATCATAATTATAATGAAATCAGGTCTCTGCTCCGTTATTATTAACAGAGTTAATCTGTTAATAATCTGGTCAGATAAAGAACTGCGAGGTTCGCTGACAGTTGTCGGAGCTTCCTTGAGATGTGCAACTTGTTGCAGGCGAGACTCTTTTTGCATCAGCAGATTTTTCACACAGAAATTAGTCAATCTGATGGCAATCTCCTCGCAAAACTAAAAAAAAAAAAAAAAAAAAAAGAAGAAGAAAAAAAGAAATCAAAGGACCTGAAGAAATATGGCAGCTGAACAGATCATGCACCCACTGGACTCCCTCAACCCACCCCTCAACACAAGCATCTACATTTTCTTTCAGTTGCTTGTTGTCATGGTTACAGAGTAAAGCAACATTACTGCAAGGCCGGTTCGGGAGAGCTCCAACTCCTCAGCATGGATAACTGATCTGCTCTGAGCAGGATGCAGTGACGATCGGCAACCAAAAAGAAAGGAAATGTCAAAAGTCGTTGATATGTTTCTTCATACGAGTTAAGTGTGGATCAAAAACACTGAGGGCACAAATAAATGCTCAACTTCGACATGCCCGTCATTGTATTTCTGTATGGTTTGTTAAAAGCTCTGCATTTGTCTGACACGATTCCGGTCACAGGTTTTCTCCGGGCTGGTACTGCGGCTCTGTGGCGGTGAAGTAATCCTCCAGGAAGGACTGCAGGTACTCAAAGGTGGGTCTCTCGTCGGCCTCCCGCCTCCAGCACTGCAGCATCAGTTCATGGAGCGAGGTCGGGCAGCCGTGGGCGCCTGGCATCCTGTAGCCCCTCTCCACCTGCTCCAGCACCTCACGGTTGTTCATGCCTTAAGGGGAAAGAGGAAGAAGGATTAAACTGAATTATATGCAAAAAAAAAAAAAAAAAACAACAAAAATCAAATATATTATGCACATTTGAATAAAAATTCAATAACAAAAAATGTAATGGAACACTTTAAAATATATTAATGATAAAAATAAAAGTCCCGGCTTTTCAAAAGTAATTCCATCTTTTGAACTTTTGGCATTTTGTCTGGAATATACAGTATATTTTATTTGTATTTTTTGTGATGCAGCAAAATAAAGAACCCCATACTGTGAGGTGGAAGGAAAATAATTAATGGTTTTTAAATTGTCTTTTTTTTTTAAGGTTTTATTGGTTCTAGTGGCCTTTATTTGATAGGGAATTGACAGGAAGGTGGGTGTTGAGAGAAGGGAGAAGACATATGGCAAAGGTCGCTGGGCCGGGAATCAAACCTGCGACAGCCGCATTGAGGACTAAGGCCTTCATATGTGGGCTATGTTTAACCCCTGTGCCACCACAGCACCCCTAAATTGTCTTTCTAACAAGAATGACGGCTACAGCGGTTTTTTAGAAAACATTAGAGAACAAACCGCAAGTACAGAGAACGTAGCAGATAGGTCCAGGAGAAAGCTGTCTAGAAGCTTTTTGATGTTGCTAGAAAAAAAGGCAGATAAATTTGAGCAGATCTTCTTTTTTTTTTTTTTTATCTTTCTCAGTCATTTATTTTTGGTCAAAGTTAAGAGCAACTGTGAAGGGACCCGAGAACCACATGCAGCAATGGAGCTGCATGTTGGAGAGCCCTGACCTAAACTGACAGACTGGGGAAAAGAGAGCATTAATCAGAGAAGCAGCCAAGTAGCCTGTGGTTACTCTGTAGGAGCAGCAGGGAACCACAGCTCAGGTGGGAGGATCTATCATAAAGACAACTGTAAATCATTACAATCCACAAATCTCATTATGAAAGTGTGGGCTGAAGAAAACTGCTCTTGCAAAGAGGCCATTAAAAGTTCTGATTAAAGTTTGGCATAAGCCAGGTAGCAGAGGACACAGCAAATATGCAAGGCGCTCCGGTAACACAGGGGTGTTTTAGGTAGGTTGGTACTGATGTCAGGTTATGTGCAGAAACAGTGCAGCAGTTCCAGTGCAACCAAACTGCAACATCATCACAACTCCAAAGCCTCCAAAAGGTTTCGCTTCAGGCCTGGTATTATTGTCCTGGTCAACAAATGTCTCTGCTAAAAAAAAACAAAAAAACAACTTTCTTTATATCACCTGAACAACAGCAGCAGCAGCATTAATGTGCACACATGCAGAGTACAAAGAGAGTGTTTTTAACATTATATCAAGAATCTCCAGTGTGCTCACTAGACTGAAAAAATAAAATAAAATCAAGGGAAGATGCACAACATAAGATCCTTTTACAGGATGAAAAAAATAATAAATAAAAACTTGCAGAAGAGGAGGGAGATAAAACAAAATGAACACATCTTCACTTAGACTGCTGGGAAATTATTCAACCCTGTTCCCACTTCTCACACAATTCTTCTTCATATTTTATCAGATCACCAAGTTGAGGTGTAAGGTATCAATAACATTTTGCTTGTGAAGGAATTGCATGAATTATCTCACTTATTAAAACATGCAAACTCGGGAAGCATCAGGATCTGCATGCTAATTGGCACAGGAGGGTGGTAGATGCTCAAGAAACGGTTACCCCTCCTTTTGCCGTAAGTTCTCATCTACAAGTGAGGAAGTGCTTAGGCTACGAAGTCTCCAGCAGAGCGGCTCTGTAGCAAGGTTTGTTAGTGTGAAAACCCCACCATGTCTCAATAATCAGCTGTTTCACATGCAAAAATTAAGCAGTTTCACTCTGAAATGATGATCTGAATTTAATCTCAACCAGCCGGTCCGATCCAGTACCTGGGTAGGGAACGCGTCCCTTAGTGATGAGTTCAGTCAGCAGGATACCGAAGCTCCAGACATCGGACTTGATGGTAAAGCGTCCATAAAGTGCAGCTTCTGGAGCTGTCCACTTGATGGGGAACTTTGCTCCTGAAACCATGGTAACACAGTCAAGATGTGTGCTCATGTACTTAGGATAGGTTAGGACTAAAAATACAGACATAAAGACAAACTAATAACTTTATAAAAAGATGCAGATGAAGCCTGGATTCTCTTTTTCTTACTCGCACACACGTATTTTCAGTTCCAGCCCACGGTTTCCTTCCGCTCATCATGGGCATGAATGTCATATTAAATTTAGACTAATAAAAATAATGTTTAAAAAAAAAAAAAAAAAAAAAACAAGCGCTGGGTTCACAAACACTAACACACTAGAAACTGGCTTAATCCTGTGGATTCTTAAAAGTATACATACACATTCCAACATTGGCCATTCTTCTTGGCTTCAAGTCAAAGTCTTTGGAAATTTATTCATAAAGGTAAAATTGAGCCTTTAAAAACAAGTTCAGGTGTGTCTTTTATATCTTTGTCCAATTAAAACATTCACATGTCTCCACGGTTCCACCTCTTGAAGCTGTCGCCTTTACCTGACAGGAAACTAAAGCCTAAGCTGATCAGAAACAAAATGGTGATAAAACTGTCTGCATGAATGTGCAATAAAATGTTGCCAAATAAAACAGAAGCCCTTTCTTCCACACTAATCTATAATTGAGATTTTATGTGTAATTTTGACCCTGAATGTTTAACAGAAAATCCACAATAAATTCAAACTTGTGCACCTGATTCTTGTTTTTAAAAATGAATGTATGCATGTTCATTCCACCGTTCAGAAGCAATAGTTCAGATAACTTTTAAAAAAGCCAAAATTACTGACATTTTCATCCATCATGACCACTTGCACACGTCTGGCAGAAGCTGTATGCTTATGTTTTATTCAGCTACCTTGTCTGGCTGTGTACTCATTGTCCTCAATTAGCCTGGCCAGGCCAAAGTCAGCGATCTTGCACACCAGATTGTCACCAACGAGGATATTAGCAGCTCGCAGGTCACGATGGATGTAGTTCATCCGCTCGATGTATGCCATCCCAGCTGCAATCTGCACAAGAATGGGAAACCAAACATGCTCACATCTGCAGTGGAGCTAAAAGCCTCACTTCTGTCCACCACATGCTGTTCGACTTGAACCTCACCTGTGCTGCCATGTCCACCAGCTGAGGCAGCTTCAGGGTCTGCCCTTCTCCGTCTTTTAAGAAGTCCAGCAAGCTTCCTATGAGAGAAAATAAAAAAACAGGCACCTTTCAATGACGAATAGAGAAGGTGGTGGCTTTTTAAAACACAGGAAAATATGCTTTTCTCAAATATTTTGAAAGTTCCTCGTGTCAATTTCTAACTCTTTATGATGGTTATTGAAGGAAGATAGGGTCACGAGCCTTTTTACAATTTTTCATTTTTTTAATATATGTAAAGTGGGATTTTAAATAAGCTATTTAGTTTTGATCTTTGTTTTTACCTATCTTAATTTGTTCTGTGCTACTGCAAAAGATATTATCCTATATTTAAAATGTTAGGCTGCGTGAGAAGGAGGGAGAGTGTGTGGGAGTAAAAGACATTTATAAGCAGGTAATTCTGTAATTTCAGTTTGACATAATTAGTTTACATTTTCAAGTTATATGCATTTCTCATGTTGTCTTAAGAAATATTGTTAATGCACACTTACTTCTCTATCATACCGCTGAAACTGAAAAACTGTGGTGTGTACTTCACTGACAAACATGTAGAGCTCTCTCATGTTTATACTTACAATGCTTATTTATTACTGTTGAACTTTCTCACAGTTTGTGCCATTACAACCACAAACCTGAATAAACTTAGACCTCATGTGATAGAAATCAGGTTATACCTCTCAATAAAGTCCAGTTGATAACTATATTTTTTTTTGATGTAACATAATTACAAAATAGAGTCCCCTTTTGTGAACTTTACCGCTGCAAAAGATTTAAGAATATGGGACAGGGGTTCATGTTTTATCAGGGCAACAAAACTAAGCTTATCCCCAGCGATGTAACAGCGGATCAAGTAAATGGTTCTCAAACAATTTATTACTAAGTACCATTACAAGAAATTAATGTTTTCCATACACCACCATCTTAGCAGGAATTTTGAACCTTAAAGCAACACAACTTTGCTGTGTCAATAAAAACATAACATTCTTATCCATTGAGACGGCATGTTTTGTCTTTAAAATTAGGAAAATTATCAGAATGAAAGTGAAAAAGTCAGATGTCTCTCAGCAACCTTGACTTCGTGATCCAATATGGCAGCTCTGCATATAAAACATAGTGACAGCCAGCATAAAATCTGCAGATATTCAGTATTGACAATACATGTCCTACTCATTCATTCATTCACATATATTATTTAATATGTAAGTTTAATTAGATTAGGTATTGTTAGATTAATATATAATCTTTAATGACCTTGCTTCTGCAGTGCTGGAAAGTAAAACATACAGAAATGTATGTGTTGCTATTTGTAGTTATCCTGGTCACTGGGCGTCATTTAGCAGAACCAGTGGTTTTCCAACTTGGAACAGAAACATGAGTGATAAAATCTCAGGATCCAAGTTTTAAATTCAGATAAAATAGAAACAGAGCACTGGTTTTCGCTGCACTCTTCTTTTGGGAAGTGATGCAGTAAAAATCTTTTTGGCTTTTGGTGTTTAACAGCGCTGCAGCTAAAAATCAGAATCAATATTGCTTCTGTTCTTATCTTTTCTTATATAAACTGAATCCTTATGATTGAACGAAATCCCTTTGAGTTTTATTAACCATACGTCTCATTTAAGGAATGGAAAAAGAAAATTCAAAGTCACTTCAAAAGTTTGACGTCAGCAAGGCTTCCCCCCTGCTGTGATGTAGGCAGTTCAAACCTACAATATGCCAGAGCGGTGACAGTTTACTCAACCCGATACCTTGGCTCATGAACTCAGTGATGATGTAGATGGGCTCCTCAGACACGACGGCGTACAGCTGCACCAGCTTGTCGTGCCGGAGCCTCTTCATGATCTGAGCCTCCTCCAGGAAGGCCTCGGGGGACATGGTTCCTGGCTTCAGAGTCTTCACCGCTACCTTGGTGGTGCCGTTCCACATGCCTGGCATACAGACGAGTTGATGTTAACGGGCGCACAGAAAAGCAGAGATGCACACAGAAAAAGGCCTCGTGTATGAGCCAATTTGTCTGTCCTATTGATAGTTGCATGTACATGCAGTGTGTCTGCTGCATATAAAAAGCAAACAATAAACAAAATGGAGTAGTGAGCTGGTACATGTGGTAAATACTGATGCATGCACATGATTGGTATTTTGGAGGGCATGCAATGAGTGTTAATGAGTGAGCTGAGGGACAACAGATGAACGGAGGTTTGTCTGGTTTTCTTACATCAATAAAAGCAGACCCTTAGTCACAGTGTCGGTCAGAAGTATACATACTCTCATTATGGACATGAATTTCATATATTTAGGGATTTTAAGGAACCATTAGAACTGTGGACTGATTATTAAGCAACCAACTATAATCATGGTGTTTGGGAATATTGTTCATTTGCTCCAAACTGGCTTCCTCAACTTTGGTTTCAACTGTCTGGAGCAACCCAGGAACCATCAAGATTGCTAAGCCAAAAACACCCGTGTCATTATCTGAATGGAGCAAGTTTAGCATCAACGTGAAACACAGTGAGACCAAGAAAAAAGTCCCAGATCAAAAATCAACACCTTCAAACTGACTGAAGTCTGCATCTGCCCCAGCAGACAAGCTCCTCTTACCTCCTCTTTATCAAGGGAGGTAAAGATTGAACACATTAACAAGATAGGTTTGAGGAAGTGAAAGGGAGACTTTAAAATCCAAGACACAACTAAAAACTGCCAATTTAAAGTATCTCTAATATTTCAGGTTAGAACAATGATGAAATATCCGTCCAGAATAGTGCAGGGATCTTGGTGATGGCAACAAAAAGAGTTGCTCAGCAACATTTTCTAAACTTTAGAGGAGGTATTCAATTCAAGCTGAATGGTTCGAATGTGTCCTTAAAGAACCGAAAACAGTGTGAGATTTATGTCTGTAATGGGAATATGTAACTTCCTGCAGCACTGTACGTGTATGATGCACAGATGACATCAGGATGATAACCTGTACAGCTCAAAAAATATGTTAAAACATTCAGTCACTGGAAAACTCTTTGAGGGTTATATATTTTAAGGTAAAAATATCCAGTGTGTTCTCTACTGAGAAACAATACACTAGCATTAAAGGAAATCTTGAACTAGACACTGAAGTAAAGCAAAACAATCTTTGTTTCCCTGTTTTTCCTGACTTTTAGAGTTCGCCTGTATCAGTCTCACCCATCCAGACATCCCCGAAGCACCCCTGTCCCAGCTTCCTTTGCATTGACAGGGTTTCCCTCGGTACCTCCCAGGCGTCCCGCCCAAGGCCCAGGGTGAGAGGGGTGGAGTTGAGGCAGGGCTTGGTCAGGTAATAACAGAGTCCATCATTAGTTCCTAAGAAGAAGAGGAAGGAGAGGGGGTGCCAGAGATGGTGGGAAAGAAGTTTGGTGATGGAGGATGGGAAAAGAAAGGGTGAAGGTGTGGGTTGGAGAGTTGGTGAAAAGATGGAAAGGGGTGATAAGATGTGATGTGAGTTCAAAAACATGCACATGCAATGAAAGGAGGATCAGGAGAACAACTCAGCACATCTGGATGTGGACTGGGAACTCAGCTTCCTCTGCGTGACATGCCCACTTGCAATTTTTCAATTTGTGTTTAGGGTAAGAATTTGTTTCTTTCCGGTTTTACGTTAAGAAACTTTCCATCCTGTTACGGTTATACAATTTTAATCAGGAGTGCTTCTGTTGTTCTTTTTCCCCTTCAGCGAATCCCCATCAGTCCTACCCATCCAGACTTCTCCAAACTGGCCGTTGCCCAGTTTCTTAATCAGCTGGAGAGACTCGCGGGGAATCTCCCACATATCCTTGGTCTTCACTGATAAGTCGGCCAGCTTAGGCATGCCCCTCTTACAGCTGCCCATCAAGCGGCAGCACAGTCCCGCCGCTCTCTCTGAGACAGAGAGAGGCGGAGAGACATACAAACAGACAAAATATACAGAAAAACAGAGGAAATGCAAAGGCAAAGAAAGAAAAAAGCAAGTTAAGCAAACATACAACAGCACACCACACATAAACATATAATGTACAAAGCAAAAATATGCATAAATGTGGTAGAAACTCCAGGATGCTGTGGGAAAGACAAAAAAATACATGTGCCAAGATGCAAAATGAATTATGTGCGCTATTACCAAAATGCGCCACTAGGGGGCAGGTTTACACTTCCAACTAGAGACGGAAATGAAACACACTGTCATACAAAGTCTTCTTTTACAAGTTTGGAGCTGAAGTAAAACGTGTATCTTACATTTTAAAAATGTAAATGTAAGAGTAACTTAATTTTCCCTATTAATCATAACTCACTCAGTTATTTTTATAGAGACTGTTTATGCTTATAAAAGCACAATGCAAAAAGCAGTATCAGGTAGAAGTATTTAAAATTTCCTTTCAAAAGTATTCAAACACTTTGAACTTTTTCACATGTCCTGTTACAGATACAATTTTTTACATCTTTTATGCCCAGGCATGCGTATGATAACCAAAGTAGGTTATTATTGTGAAGAAGACAAGAAACAATTTCTTTAAAATTGCCTAACACAGCGGTGGCAGCATCATATTGTGGAGACACTTTTGTGCAGCTTCGGTATGGAAATTTTAAGAGCTGAATTTAGGTCTGACTGAGGATCTGTGGACTTCATAATTGAAGAACCCACAAAACTTAAACTACTATAGAAAAATAAGCATAAGTTTCACTTTCTAGATGTGCAAAGTTGGAACATATCCCCAAATACAACGTAGCCAAAAATGGTTACACAACTGGTCACCCTGGATCTTAATGAGAGCTGTCAGAGTAACTGGTTCTCAGTTCAAATGCATGCCACATTGCATTTTTTTCCTAAGCCATGAATTATGTTCTCCTTTTTCACAGCTGCTGAATCCACCTATTTTTGCACGAGATGCTTTCTCGTGCAAAGATGCTATCTTTGCACGACTATTTATGTAAAGGCTTTGTTGGTCTTTACTTGGAAGTAGTTTGACAGGAAACAGGGTAATGAGGGGGGAAGACATGCTGCAAATATAGCCAGGCCAGGACCCACGACCACCACAAAGACCAAGGCCTCAATACGTGGGTGCTACGCCACCATAGCACCCAATACATGACCATTTATAATAGTCATACATTCCTACACAGTATTGCCACTAAAGCACACTGAAGGTCACGGCAGTAATTTGACAATATCTATGTGAAAAAGTTCAAGGTTTATGCTAAAGACTTGTAAATAATGAATTAAACATCAATTGAAGCAATATTTCAGCATGACGACACCGAAACAGGAGCTTTGGAAGATCACAGGCGATCAGGAAGGAGGAGGATGAATTTGCGAATCTGCTGGAGTGTTACCTGTGTAGTGCTCTACCAGCTGCTGAACAGTGTCAAACTGTGACCTCGTGGTGATGTAGTAGCCACCGTTGTCTAGTTTGCGGATCTTGTAATGCTTGACATGATCTCCCTTGTTGTCGTCCCAGTCCCGGATGGACAGTGAGTAAGCACCTGTATGAGATGTGAGATAAATGTGAAAGGCTACGTGAAGGGAAAGTTGGCTGAAGTGAACGAGTTGAAAGCTTTGATTGTTTTTAGAGATAGTGCATAGACGTGTTGAACGTTTCTTCTCCTCACCTTTGGTGGTCTCACTCTCTCGTATGAGGAAAGTTCCCCTCTGATTGCCCTGAGCCAGCAGCTGTCTCTCCGCATCCTTCCTCCCCATCTTCCCAAAATACCACCTGTCACCATGAGAACGCCACACAGGTGATTGGAATAACATCACACATCACTTGACCTCTGCTTTCAGACTACATGTCAATCACTAAGGATATCTTAAGTGTTGGCTTAAAGCACAGCACAAAAAAAAAAAAAAAACTGTCATTGTTGTTGTGCGTGTTTAAGTTTATTGGTGCAAACTCACTCTTCGGCCTGTATGGAGTCAACAGGAGCTACATAGTTGGAGGGGATGTAACCTGAGTTGCCGGTATTCAACGAGCGAGCTTCCCACCAGTCACCCTCCCTGTAACCAAAGACAATTTATAAAAAGATTTACAAAAAAAAAAAAAAAGATATTGCTGGATAAGAAATAAACAGCATTGGTCAAATGTTAACATTATGTAAATTGATTTTGGATTTCCAAAGCAGGACAAAATGTTTTTCAATAACAAAGACTGGTCGACGTGCCCTGCAGCCGCTGAGACCTCGGATGTTTTTTAATCAGTGACATTTATTCACAATGGGAGGAATTTAATGCATACAAAAACAGTCAACCGACTTAGTTTAACACACTGAACATGGATCAATTTAGCATTCACAGAACTCAATATGCTGTTAGCTCTTAGATAAATTCTTATCTGTTGCTGCAGTCCTTTCATGTAGCATCTGCAGACATTGAAACGCTGTTTATGTTGTTTCCTAAAAATATTCACCCCTCTTGACCTATTTCTACAGTTTGTCATTTTACAATCAAAGGAATAACTCAGACGTTTATAACCATTCTTAGCAAATACAGACATTAGCAATATAAAATTGCTACAATTCAAGTCCAGGTATGGATTTGAGTTGTAGAACCACCTTCTTCTGCAGCCATACAGAAGAAGCATCCAGAAATTTTTTGTCCATTTTTTTAAGCAAAATAAGCTCAAGCTCCATCAGATCAGATGGACCAATTTCTAAGTCTTGTTGTCTGATTCTAAATTAGATTTAGGACTAAACATTAACTAGGCAACTCTAAAATATTAAGATGTTTTTTTGAACCCCAGTTTCAGTTCCTTTAACAGTTCATGTATCATATAGTCATCCAACCCACCATCACCATTTTTTGCAGGTGGTTATGCTGATATTTAACACTGGTCACTCACAGAAAAGATTGTTTTGGATTTCACAACAATCAGCTGTCCTATCAACAGATTCTCTCACCTAAGCTGTTTGTCTCTAGAGCTGTTTGTTTCTCTAACAATCCTCTCAGAACAGCAGGCTATTTCATTACACAAATACAAATCCCATTAAAACACCCCAAAGTTTCTGTCTGCAACAAGAAAAGGGTGAAGAAGTTTAAGGTGTATGAATACTTATTTTTCAAGTGTGTGTTGTTCTAACTCACGTGTTATTGATGATCTGGAATTTCTCTCCTTTCTGGAAAGTGAGGTCGTCTTCGGTGCGAGCGTCGTAGTCATACAGAGCTACAAAGAGAGTGACTCCACCACCTGCAGCAAAACAAAACGCATCCATCCGTCACTTAACTCTCATTCTTCAAATATTTGTGCTGGCAGAAATTAGAAAACAGACATCGCATGACAGACAAATCATTAAAGGAAGATTAGTAGTTTAATGTCTTAAATTGGCGATAATTTGCCTACCCATGCCTACAGGCCGAGGGTGTGCATTGGTGCTGGGAAAGACTGAAGGGGATGGGAAGGGCTTGTTGAAGTCTGGGATGGTCTGAGTGGGGTCCGGACAGTACCGTCCCTGGGACAAACCTCCAGACAGTCCTTCTGCATTGTTCGCAGACAAATCGGTAACATCTACTGTTGCTGATGTTGCTCCTAATGATTTGGCGGACTTTTTCTGCTTGCAACAGGCACACCCCATAATAACCGGAACGGTGACGGCGTCTGTAAACGCAAAGAAGATGATTTATTCTTTCTTTGTAACATTTTTTTTTTTTTTCACTTTTAAAATAATTGTTTTCTGCAAGAGGGTTAAAAAAAATTGCCATTAAACATAGAAAGGAACTCGTGTCTCATCACTGCAGTTAAATTAATCACTGTGAAGTGAAAGCGACTCGGATTACTAACACACATAGATCAAAATAACCATAGAGAACTGCAGGGAGAGAAGTCACTAACTTTAAACAAAATAAAAAAAAAACACTTCCCTTAAACAATGGGAGGTGCAGGAGATGGAGAGAGAGGAATTAAATACAGGGTAGGAAGGAGAAGTTCACTTTTTTCCTCACCTGATGTCTTCCTCTGTCAGATCATCTGTCAATCACCATCGCCACTGGAAAGAAAAAAAGAGGGGAGGAGCTGAGTGATGGGGGGCCTGAGGGGCAGAGCAGGGCAAAGCGGGAATGACGGGCAGAGAACTGGAGAAAGAGAACCGTAGGAGCAGTAAAGCATGAGGCAGTTGCAAGCAGAGAAGTTAGACGAAAAAAAAAAGACAGACAGCTTGAGATAAGGTTTGACAGAGAGAGAGATGTGAGGTTAGCCACTTCCCGTTTTGCTTTGGCGTTTCAAGAGAGGCTATTAACTTATTCTTTCGGTCAACAGCTGTCTACGCGTGTACATGTGCGTGTGAATGTTTAGAGTTTGTGGCGTAACAAGCTTTCAAATGTCATCACAGGAGCAGAGGGTAACAGACATAAAGAGACTCGGCCGTGAAGGTGTGTTATGGCTTTGACAAAGATCATTGTATCAATCCCAACTTCCAGTTTTGAGCCAACCACACTGTTTCAGCAAAATGCACTTTCACAAAGCAAATAAAAAATTAACGCAAACACAAAGGGGAAGAAACGTGCAGTAAAAACTGTCAAATGTTTTATTTGCAAGCAGAACAATGAGGGCTATAAACATAAGCTGTTCTGGTTAATGACGGTGCTTTAAAATATTGCAAGTTCGCATTAAGTAATATTTAAAAGATGAGTGTTTGCATATGACTACCAGCTGTTCGTTACTGAGCTTAAACTGCACCGATAAGAAGCCATTAGAGTAAATATTCTACAATTTACATGAAGTATCAGGTGTTTAAAAGGACTCAAGCTGATCAGCCCCTTTTATCACATGAACTGACTTTACATGGTTTTAATAAAAATAGATTAAGGCATGCAAACTGCTTTGTAGTGGTGGGGAATTCCTGATCTTCTTATCATTTGACTCAGCTCAGCAGAAAAAAAATTATTTTTCAAATCCCATAGTATCACTTCAAAGTTGTGTAAAATTTGTCAAATTCAGAAAAAAAAAACATGTTACCCAACTATTAGTATGAGGGCAAACATGTATTCTAAATATTTTTTGAGGTAAAAAGCAGAAAGACTTGCGTCTCCAGTTTTTTTTTGTTTTTTTTTACAAAATACTCTTAGCTGCTTTAGTAGAAATTTCTAATGATGTCAACCTTTTTGTTTTAGAAGATCTTATTACTGAGTGGATTAAAGAGCTCGGCTAAAAACAGAGTGCTGCAGAGAGAAACATGAGAAGAGATGCTACATTAAAGCTTTTTTATTATGATGATGTCTTGTTTTTCTACTGAGTGTTAATATCAGTTTTTATCCAACGACATACATTATGTAGTGGCGAGAAGAAAATCAAAACATAATAGATTCGTTCTGTTTTGCTTTTTAGTCTGGCTTAAATGTTCATCAAACAAATTTTAGATTAAACTAATATAACCAGACTTACTGCAAAAAGCTCTTTTCTCAATTTGATTTCATTATTAAACGTTATATAAACCAGTCTGACCATATGTGAACATTAATTGGCCCGTAAACCCAATAACTGGTTGTGCCACTTTGGCTGCCAACAAGCATTACAGACAACTGGAGATGAATCTTTTACATCTTTGCAGAATTGTTTACTTCAGCCACACTGGAGGGACTTCAAGCATGAAGACCCACAAGCACCTTGTGGGTCTTCATTTTCAACCAGATATAACTTTGACTAGGCCACACCAAGACATTCCTGCTTTTAAAACAATTTCACATAGGGTCAGGTTGATACCATTCTCCCCTTAATAATCGAAATTGTACTTTGAAAACCTTAAACTGTTATTTGTTTGATTTTAAAGTGTATTTTGATCACAATCACTTTTGTAAAAGGAGAGACCCTTGTTTACTGTACATATACACATATCGACGTGCTTCCTTTAATTATATTTTTAAAATGCAGAAGCCCAGAAAAAGCTAAATCATTTGATTACACAATTTATAGAGTTAACTTGTCAAGACCTTTTTAAGTAAAATGAACTGGGTCTTTCACAACACTGTGAGCCTTCAGCCATTCTAATATGGATATAATTAAGAGAAGCAACTGTAAAGACAAGATAATCTATTTCTGTGTTGGAATATTTTATTAAAGCTCAAGTGGCTTCTAGATGAAGCAAGACAGTGTAAAAGATCATTAAAATATAATCAAGTCAGAACCTTTAAGGCCACCAGTAAAATCCTAATCTCAACCCTCTAATGAAGAACAAAAGCAAAAGCTGTGTTAGATGCTTGCTCTTTCTTGTTCCTGCAAAAGATGGCAAGAGGATAAGAAATGTTCTGCTTGGTTATGTGTTGTTCCTCTTAAAAATAAAAAAAGCATGTTTCATCAGATTACGCATGATGAGGCATGAAGGTCTGAGCTGCTATTAAGAAACAGAGAAAACCAGGGTCTGATATAGTCTAAAAACTAAAGCCGCGCCACCCATCACAAATATTATTACAGTAATAATATTGGCAACTGTTTTAAAATTACAGTTGCTAAGTTACAAGAGGCATGTCTGTCAAAAAGCCCACTGCTGGCTAGCCAGGAGCAGACAGCCTCACTAACTAATCTAGCAGACATCAAAAAGATTTCAAGGTTAAACACAAATTTAGCTGGCGGTTATTCTAAGTTTTTGTGCAAGTCTATTAAAAATACATTACTCTTACCGTAAAAATAAACATGTTAACACGTTTTAAAATAGTTGGTAACAAATGTTTTGTTTTCTATAAAAGCATTTAAACCATGCTGCACATGTTTTGTCTAAGATGTGTTGATAGCACTGTGGTATCTTTACTCAAGTGTTTCTTTTTTCTACTTTTCAGAAATATTTGATGTCTCCAAGACAACACAATAAAAAAAAAATCTTTTGAAAACCTTAAACTTTAACCTTAGGTTCTGGAAACTGTAAAAAAGCAGACAAACAAAAACACGCCAGATTTTTGGAACGGCATCTTTTGATACAAAAAAAATCATCAGAAAGTGCCTGTTTCGCTACGTTATCATTGACAAACTCAAGACGAAGACGCGTGTTCTCCATTCACATAAGAGCCTAAAGAAAAGCGTTAACGCCTTTTTTTTTTCTTTTTTTTTACATTTTTTCACGTCACAACCACAAACCTGAAAGTATTTTCGTGGTTGTTTCTGCAGCTCGTCTCATGTCATAGAGGGAACACAACAAACATGAGGTCAAACCTAGACTTTTTCGCCGATGTGCCGCAGCGCGTTGGCAAACAAACGGTGGACACACTGTTCTCACGATGAAACATGCTGGTGGCAGCATCATTTTCTTCACCAGAGGCAAGCTTGTCGGAGTTGATGAGAAGATTAACAATGCCAGGTTTGTGCAGAAGACTTGAGACTGGAGACCAGCGATTTGTTGGTCTTTCACATATAAATCCATTCAAAATACATTCAAGTTTGAGATTGTAATGTGACAAAATGTGATAAAAGCTTAAGAGGTATAAATACATTTACAAGAAACTGAGCATAAACAAATGTTAGAGATCAGTTTGTAGCAGGACTTTTGTATCTATAGTCTGTTTTAAAATGTGTAGTCTGCATTTGGAAGTTATAAAATGCTGGACCAAACGATCATCACCCAGACAAATGCATGTTTTAATTTAGAATTGATTACTTTTGGCTGTAAATCAGGATAATGTCTCCAGAGTGCTCTGAGATTCTAACCTGCAACCTTTCAAGATGGCTAACCTTCCAGGCTGCAGCCACCCCACCTACTCAGGAATGCACAGGAAGTCACAAAAGGAGAACAATACAAGTTATGGCAGAGAAGGAAGAGAAATCATCCATTACTTTCATTGTGACAAAATGGCAACTGCAGGTTTACTCGTTCCCCTCTAAAAACCCTCGACGTTCTTACAGAACTTCACAGCAACAGCGGCTGTTTCAGGGCGACATAATGCAGCGAAAAATACAGCAGCAAATTCACACACACAAACATACTCTCACTATCAGACCGGCCATCGTGAGAGTTACAGGAAGTTAGCCCTGTTAGGGTTTCCTGTCCACCCTTCTGATGGCCCCCCCCCTTTTCCTGGTAACTGAGGCCAGAGTCCATCCACATATACACCCAGGGCAGCTGCAGAGCCACAAAAACACCCCAAGCTCACACTTTCCTTTCTGTTACTGTTCTCCACTCTGCACTACAACACCTTTCACATTTTCTACATCCACTCCTCAGATGCTGTACTCATTATTGAGAGAAGCAAGGAAAGTAGAAGTGACAGGAGGCGCCACTGAGGTCGTTTTGTCCTTTGCCCTTTTATGTTCACTTGTCATTCTTCCTGCCTTTTTGGGACTGGCAGGTGACCACAAACAAGTTTGATACAATAAAACAGTCGCAAACACACATATACTGGGAAGTTTTTTTATCTGTCATTATACTCTGTTGGGTTCCCGTTACATAGATAATCCTGTCATTGTCTTATTTTCCACCCTCTGCACACAGAAGCTGCAATAAATTTTCAACTGGTGTGATTGAAGCTGGTTTGTGGGTAGAAAAAGAAATAAAATAAAAAAAACATTTCTCTGTGATCGGAAATTCTCACTTGCTCAGAGCAACTCACCTTAATATGCTTAATAACCATTGAAGTTCAGGTTGCAAGCTTTCAAAGTCATAACATGTGCTAGGGTTAAGAGTGTGTGGGTGTTTTGTGGTGTTGGTGATGAGTGGTAAAGTGGGGGGTTGCACACTTAATCTCCTATAAACATCACACTTAGTGTGACAGTCTGAGCTCACGTTGCTTGTTAATTACATATGACAACAATGAGATACAGTGCAGGGGGGGATAGATATTACTGCGAACTTTGACTTTTAAAGAGGAAATATAGCACTCAAAAGGTGCAATAATGTTGTTTTTTTTCCCCAGTATATATTGAGGATGAAGTGAATGGTGGCACAATCGCTGTTTTTCGGCTACGCCGCTGCATAAAATGGCCCTTATTCATGTTCAGGACCGAGCACAGACGCAACCTCCTGTTGCGAACTTGTTGATAAATGTCATAGGAGATTTTTATAGCAGCATACTAATGCAAAGTAATAATTAGACTGCCCTGTGAAACAAAACCTGCTTCCTCTGTTGGGGGAGAAGTGTGATGCTCGTCTGATATGTCTGGCTGCACCACTGGTAATATTCACCAGACATCAAAGAACTTTACTCAGGCTCCACATGTGACCTTTTTCGTGGCATGTCATCTCATCCAAATATCTATAATCGTGTTTGTCTGTTTGAAGTCAAACACCGTTTCCCAGCTGGCTGACCATAAAATGCTTTAGCGGAAATACCAAAGACGTCGACTGTATAAATGGTGAGCTCTCCAGAAACGGAGAGCCATGCAGAGCTCTCCGTTGCTCTGCGTGGCCGTGCTCTGGAGTTAAAGTTATGATAAACTTTACTGTAAAAGTCAGAATGACAGATAATTGCAGCAGCTCCATGTTTGACTTTTTATTTCATAAAGCAACTTTTCAAACGCAGCTTTTCATTAGATGTACATGTACAGCATGAGTACTTATGTACTCATGCTGTACATAGGTGTATTATTTATTATTAATGCATCATACAATGAATTTGCGCATTCATTTCCGCTAAATTGGTTACAACAGAAGGACATCTTTGTTGGCTTCTGAATCAGAGTGGGCTTAATCAGGACTGATGTCTCCCTATCCAGGGATACCTGATTTTTTTTTTTTTTTAATGGATTATTATCAGGTTCTTGTAAAACGAGTTGATAGGAGATGATTTAACTTTTTGAATTAAACTTTTTTTTTAATCAGGCCAGCAGGACCGCTCCTCTTGACGAATGGAACTGTGCATGATTACTCTTTGATTTGAATTTAGACATTTTAACTTCATTTTTTTTCTGTGAGAACCTCTAACCTGTTTGTTGAACGGAAATTTGTCAGTTCCCAGTTTTTGTCCCAAAACCACCTTTGTGAAATAGTTGCTGTACACTTTCACTTTTCTTGGTTAATTTGTTAAACAAATGAACCACATCCTGTATTGAAAGGTATCAGCCAGAGGTTATGGATGTAGCTTTTTTTGCTGATTTTACTGATTTGCAGGTTAAGTAATTAGATTAGACAGACTGTAGTTTTAAAACAGTTTAACTTTCATGTTCGTTTCAACACTGCGACCATCTTTATTTTCTGCAACCCAAATATTTCCAAAATTGCAAATTTGCATTTCTTGCAAATGGGGTACATGATAGCTCCTTTCAGCCAGCTGACCAGCAGAGGACAGCAACAAAATGGGAGAATGGCAACATTACGTTACTCTCTGCTTCAAACAGACAAAGCAAAAGTCTCACATTTTTTCATCAACTTATAAAAAACAACTTAAACCATCAGTGCAGCTGTCCTGGGTTTGACATCCAACATTTCCTGCCTGGTAACCGTCAATAAAAGCCACTAATGCCAAAGAAAATCTAAAAAAAAAAAAAAAGAGAGATGGCAAGAAGAGCTTCCAGATCAAACAAAGTGTCAAAGTATGAGTGCAAGCATGTAAACTACTGGGCAATAATTACCAGAAGGGCATGAATGCTGTATTGTTAATATACAATTTTTTTCGTTGATTATTAAGAAGGCTATAAATATCTTTCAACATTTTGTGTCATGAATTATTTCATGAATTATCAATAAATTATTTATGTTCTTTTCTACTTTACATTATGATCACGTGAATATATATATATACAATATATGTGTGCGTGCGTCTACAAGGAAAGGAAAAAGTGTTTCATAACTTTCAAAGTGCATATTATTATCATTTCTAGGCATGATAGAACAATCCAGTTCAGTTCGAAATGATGTTTTAGATACGCCTTCAGTTAAAACTGTAAAATAACTTTTTAAGTTCTCACTGCGAAACAGATACATCTTCATAAACATCAAGAAAAAGCTTTATTTTCTTAGATATTTACACTCTGGGCAACACAGAGGGCCACCTACCCTCAAATAACTGGACATGTAATAGGTCCTGGAAGGTGAATCGCTTTGCCCACATCATACGGGCAACGAGATCCATTCTCCATCATTGATGCAGAAGTACATAAAAACGGTAGTGAAGAAGAGCTGTGGAAATGTCACTTTCCACTTCAGCACTCGAGTTCATTTCAGCTGGATTTGTCCAGTTTAAACAATGTAAGGAAGCAACAAAACTTTGACCCAGAAACTACTAGCGAGCATTCTGAGCATTCTTCTAAAAATCACAATAACATCAACCCCTCCATCAACACCGTCACTCCCGCAAACATCCATATCCAAGTGACACACCCTTTCCTGCTCAGTGGACTGCAGATAAGCTGCTCCCGGAGGGAAAATTCGCTGCAGTCAAACACACACACACACACACACACACACCCCCACACACACACGCTCGGTCCTAAATCTGTCCTGCTTTACCGATTTTTCCTTAAAGACGGCAGCCATTACTTTTACCACCCCGTCCTCTTGGTCTATTATTTTTTACCTTTTTGTGCTCAGACCTTTCTTTCTAACTCTGCACCATGAGCAGGAAACTCAACAGGATGCAGAACGCGAGTGGCGCAGAAATGATAGGACAATGGGAAGCAAGCTGTCACTGAACCCTCTCGCACACACTCCAAAAGAGGGGAGAGGGAGACGGAGTTAGAAGGGGAACAGTGGAAAAAGCAAGGCGTCTCAGCCACCGGGATGTCCTGTTTCTACATGATGTCATCACATCCTTCAGATACAGAGGCCAGACCCGGGTTGTTGTAACTTTCTGAGGGTCCCCCCGTTTTCTGCACATTAAAGGATCGAGACTTTGTCCAACAAGAGGAAGCTGACCGCCTGGTGTCATATTCAGCTCTTATCCAGGTGTCGAGGACTCTGGCAATGTGCAAGTCTAATCCTTCCTACAGCAGAAAATATACACAAGTCCTTTTCCTTCCTGCCTGTATGCAGCTCCAGGGCTACATACAGGCAGGAACTGACCCCGTAAAGAAACAGGAAGTGATGGAGTCCGGCCTAAGAGTGGTTTGACCCATCAAAACTCTCACAATTTCTTCATCGCCTTCAAACTTTTTAAAGTTGTGAAACCTATACTTTCGGACATTACAAAAACTAATCTACAAGGATTGGCAACCTGCCCGAGCTTAATGTTAAAACCATAAAAGCAGTTTTGATAGATGGGTATGTTGAGGTAACAGGCAGCCCAGCCTTTTCCTCTAGGTGGTTTCCTGCAGGCATGTATGAATAATCTACTAAAGGAATATCTAACACACTGACAGAAATAAGATCTAGCTGGAAAAAATGCAGGAATCTGTACCCGTCACAAATCCAAACAATATATAATTTGGTATGCTTTAAGGCAGTTGTTAAACGCCAATGAAGTCATTTTTACCATTCTGCCCTCTATAGAGAAGAGTAAGTTCACCAAGCGGATACTTGCCGGGAAATTCAGACTGTCTGGCAACTTTCGGGAGCCAAAATATTTCCAAAAAAGCAAATTTGCTGTCTTTCAGACCGCTCACTGGCAGTATGCAGCAACAGAGAGAGAGGAGGGACTGGGCTGTGTTGGTTTATACTTCATAAAGACGGAAAAAAGACTTGCCACTTATCACAGAAGCAGCAACTTTTTAAGATCAGCGTCTCTGGACTGAATGACGGACATTCATCAAGGACAAAAAAAAAAAAAAACTATTAACATAAACACATGAAATACTGAACAAATAAATACTACCTCTCTTGAAAGTCTGAGCTTCACTAAATTCCCTTCAGGATGAAAGCTTGAGAGGAGACATTGCCAACCCTCTTGATGGCAACACAGGTTATGACAAAACCCTTTAAGGTAAATTCCACTTTTTTAACATTGCAGCATGATTTCTAAACATCCTCCGAGGTAGGCCATCTGTCCATCATGAAAAGTGCAAGAACAAGTGCATAACCGCCCTTCATCAACTTCTCGTAGGCAACTGGAGCCGAACTTCCCTTTATTTAACAAGCAGAAAGTCTCTTCTCAGCTTTCACTTATGTCATTAGAAATTTGACAAATTGTTAAGTTAGAAAAGCAGCGTTAAAATATAATTGGGCTACTCGGGATATACAATCTATACAGGGGTTTGTTTGGTTCTGTTGTCATTTAAATACTTTAATGAGCGTGTCTTTTTTTGACACACGAGAACCTTTGAACTCTCCAAGAATAGATGTAACTTTTTTTTTTTTTTGCAATGGAGTTTACATTACAGAAATAAGTCACTGAATTAACTCAATGTGTACATACCAGAGAAAGAAGCGGACGTTCAAGCGGTGAATCCAGGTGTGGGTGGCTGGAGAAGAGTCGCGCGCTGCTTCAGAGAGCAAAATAAGTGAGAGATAAAAAAGGAGCGCGCGTGCACTAAAAGGACCAGCCCAGAGGGCGGCGCGCGTGGAGCGGACCCGTGGACACTTCATTCAGCGGAAACAATTACTTTTAACGCATTTCCAACGAAAGCGGTCTGTTATCTGTGCCGAAGGAGAGACGCAATGCACCTGAAATAACTATTAGCGACAGCAGACACGGCCGAACATTGTACACCGGATATGGAAGAGGAATGACTTCAATATATCGGCGATTTTTAGATAAACCTAATTTAGATCAAACTTTCCAAAAAAACAAAAAAAAAAAAAACAAAAAAAACAAAAAAAAAAACCAAGGTCTGCCTTTACTTTTAACAAGTAACTTACGTTTCACTTAAAAGCTGACATCCGTGCCGAATCAGCCTCGGTTCCTGGGTGATGTGCAGTTGCAGCTCAGATGTGACACTTTGACCGACTGGTGAGAAAGACAGGAAGAAGACTAACGGAGATGTGCGACATCCGCGTCAAAAAAACTATATGCATGCATGAAAAATTAACGTAACTTCTTAGAGTGCGGTACGTTTCTTGACTTTTTGTGCTTCCACGCATATTTCAACTGTGGCAAAATTGACCTCTGGTAAATACAGCATAGATACACATTCACGATTAACTGTGGCTTTTGGTTTACAGACATCCGCTAAACAAGTTAATGTAAGGAAGCTTGCTACCATCTTGTGGTGTAAAGGTGGTACGACATGTACCGATGTAGAAAAGGCTTTTAAATATATCAAAATCCTATTATTTTCAAACCTATTTTTCGAGTTTATAAATTTCAATTCAGTTTGTCATAACGGAAGTGGGTAAAATGGTTTTAAACAGAAGTACAGGTGTGGTTTAATCGTCTAGCTGTTGTGGCACAGCAATGATAAAAGACGTGGTCGTTTGGAGGCCATTTTCAGAAAAAAATCTGATTTCTATCCTTTAAGTTATAGTAAGGGAAAATATTATTTCCATATTCAATTTACTTTCTTCACAAAATAAGTGCCCAGACTTTGGAACCAAGACAGAGGAAAAAAAGGCAAAAACATTTCACCATTAACAAAGTAACTTTATTGCTTATAAAAATACAAGATATTTTAGGTTTCAGCTTAGCCTTGTACCTGCAGACAGTACCTAGAATCTTGATGATTTGTGCTGAAGAGTGTTAATTAAACATCAAAAATAAACATTTTTCTTCAATCAATGATTTACTAATGCATTAACAAGCTGACCTGACATAACCAGGAGTGTAGCATGTAGATTTTACATATGTGTGCAAGATAAATCAGAACGCTCAAGGCTCCATTGGGGATTTCCATCCTGACATACTCAGTGCAAAAATAGGTAACATTTTTTTTTTAAATACATCCACATTGCAAAGCAGCATCAAAAACATTTAACACTGAAACATACGATATGAATTTGCAAACATTCACTGTAGTGTGTGAGAATAAGTTTTTCATCACAGCGGCTCATCTGCAAGAAGGTGTGCAACAAAGTCATTTAATGTAGGCAGTGATAGATCTCAGTGTGTATAGAAGAGCAGCCTGTAGCCGAGCTTCCATCACTATTAGGTTGGCGTGAACCTGCAGGAAAAAAAGGGAAAAAAACAAAATGCCATGTCATCTACCTCTGGGTAAAAGGGTGAAATATTTTCAACCCATCTGTAAAGCTTCGTTTTCTGATGACATTTAAAAGAGACGGAAACGACAGTAAAAGTCTGAAATGCCAGTGATTCATTCTTTGTTGAGAAGATACCAGAGAGGAGTTGAAATGTCAAGCGATTTGAGATGACAGAGGTCAGGTTAGGTGTGTGTCTGAACCAGTCCGTACCTTTTCGGAGTGTCTGAAGTGTCTCCAGAAGGCATGGTAAATGCGCGCAGTGGTCTGCTCAGGGTGACAGGCCATGGTTTTAACAAAGACCTTCAGAGAGCGCTCCAATAAAACATTGACACTGCCGTAGTCGTAATCGTCGTACCTGCAGATGCAAAGACTTAAGACGGTGGGAATATGGTGGACATTTGGCTTAGGTGGTGTGAGAGTAGAGAGTGCTACACGAACCGTATGCCGTAGAGGCAGTGGATGTAGTTCCACAGAGCTTTCCTCAGAGTGTAAGTGTTCACGTCTTCATGCATGGCCATCCTGTTGTAAGTCAAGTTGCTCACAACCTGCAAAGTTAAACAAGATTTTTTTTTATGTTTTTGCACACAAACGGATCACGATTTTAAATATATTTGAAAAAGTATTCATATAATCTGCTGAACAAAGCATCCTTGCAAATGTTAACCACTTGGACTGTATGTATTTTGTTTCAAGCATGTGTTGTAACCAAGGAACAAAAGAAAAAAAAAAAAAAAAAAAAAAAAAAAAAAAAGAGTAAAATCCCTGAAACAAGAATTGAAAGATTTTTTCTGTAAATTTACAACTGTGATACCCGACAAAGAGGAAGTTAGAGTCCTAGCAAATGGTCAAACAAAAACTACTGCCCACTGTCTTGTTTCAGGTGTCTTATTTGAGTGACAAACGAAAAAAAAGTAACCTTTCAGATTTTAGTTCTTTATCTAATAAGGAAATCAATTCATAAAGGCAGTGTGCTCTTGAAACTACAAGTGATTCATGCAGAGTGTGTTTTTGCTCTTGGGTCATTTTCGCCCTCATTGTTTTTAAGAGATTAAAAGCGAAAGTACCTGAAATTCCTCGTCCAGGAACTGACCCATGTCGGGAAGCAGCCTCTGCACCAGAGAGAATCCGTGATCTTCCCATGAATAATCCTGCAGATCAGATGTTAAGATTTTTTAAGATCACCGTAGGAACAAATGCAATGCACAAACAAATCAGCTAATAACTGAAATTAGTGATTTTACTCTGGAAACGCCATGATCAGCGATTGACAGTGGTGAGGAAGTTATTAATGACTATTGTAATCAATTCTTCTGATGATTAACATGATTTAAAAAATGGCACATTTCTGCAGATTTTTCATTTCTCCACTTTAGTCTTCATTTTATACAGTGTTGGAAAAACAAGAAGAGATGAAAATAAGTAATTCAATACATTTTTTTAAATAGGAAAAACATTTTTGCATAAAATGGGGTAACATAGCATTCCTTTAGCGTACGCTCAATCATTTGTAGCAAAAGATGCATCAACCGTCCTCAATCTGGATGGGATAACAACACTTTATATAGAGTTGTTTATTTAAAACTGAAGAAAACTTGTTTAAAAAAGCAGCTAAAAGATATTTCTATTTATTTATTGAACCTTTATTTAACCTGGTAAGTTATTAAGAACAATTTACACTATTTACAATAATGACTTTAACATCGACATGTGAAAAGCTGAGCCCCTTCTGCTCGACTCAGCAACAACACAGTGAAAGGCTGATCAACAACTTTTGTGTTTACAGATAAAATGTGACATTTAGAAAATATTTGAACAAATAAAACTGTGAACTACCTGTGCTCTCATGGTGGGTGGGGACTGTTCTCCTCTGGGGGCAAAGTCCTCATATCTGAACTCAGGTTCCTCAACTAGACGCAACACCAGCTCAGGTGGAGCTCCTCTTACCACCGCTAAACAACCACAGTCAAAGAAGTCGAGTCAGCAAATATCCAAGCGGCTGATGGAGCGACCGGCAGTAAACGGGCGTATTTTCACCTGTTGGTATACTCTCGCTCCTCTCCCTTTCAAACCGGGTAACCATCTCCTCCTGCGTGCACTCCTCCTCCTGCTGCTGCTGCTGCAGCTCCACCATTCTCTTCATCAGTACCTCCACCTCCACCGCTCCGTCCACCAGCTGCAAACCATCGAAATTATGATGTTTGTATATACACAAACGACGTGAACCAAGCTGCTTTTGTCAAGACTGGTAACCTGTCAGAGTGCTGATGGGAAAGACGGTGACTCACCTCCTGCCTGCCGTCCTCATGAGCCGGGCTGTGAGGAACGTGACTAGGCGACGGAGGATGGAAGGCGTAGCCCCCAATGTGGTCCGGTTCTGAGTTTAACCCACAGCCCCACACAAAGGAACAGAGTGAGTGAGTGTGTGCCATCAGAATCACGGCATGGATCAGTTCAGCCAGGGACCAACGCGGCTCTGCCCCGGCACACACCAACTCCTGCAAAGGTTGGTAAGGAAAAGCACCATAAAGGCCTGATAAATACTTTTGTTGGGTTAGAAATTAGAGATATGGGCAAATAATATGCTCATCATATAAACCAACACATTTCAAGACTATTGTAAGGACGATGGCCACAGTTTGTCATAAAAAAAAAAAAAAAAAAAAAAAAAGGTAACGTCAGTATACCCTCAATGAATAAAGTTGTACATGATAAAGGATCATATTTTCAATTTTTTAAAAGACCAGACAGATGATATGAGAATTTTGATTGAGAAATATTGAGGTTTCTCACCAAAGTCAACCTGAAAATCCATCATGGCTGCCTAAAATTGGAGACAACTGCAGTAAAATGATTTGTTTCGTCTTCTGAAATTTACATCTCATTAAATCTTCCACACAAAGCACTATTAGGCCTGTTACAATAACAAATTTTGCTTGATTATAAATTGTCCCAGAAACTATTGTGATAAACGATGTTGTTGTTTTGAGGCTATTTTCAAATAATATATTGATAATGGCATAAAAATACAAGTTCTCCCTCCCAATGAACAATAAACTAAAATTTTGGGCAGAACACTCCACGCCGGAACTGGAAGACATTTTAAATATTCAAAATAAAACACTCCAAAAACAATAAATAAAAGGAAAATAAAACCCACACAAAACCGAAACCATAAATAAAATGGATTGTAAAGTCTCTAAACAAAACCGCCTTTCAAAAAATATGAATCGTCAGAATGGAAATTATCAAGCTTAATTTATCGTGCAATTAATTGATCATTTGCCGTTTGTGGCAGGCTTAAGTACTATACATTCTTCTTTTATGAAAATGTTGGCGAGATTTGACTGTCTGCTGAGAAAAATGTAGCACTTTAGAGTAGCTATGGCCGTAGCTGCCTATGCATGAGGTAGAATATTCCAGAATATTTCACCGGGTGAGTCACCGAGCAGGTGAGTTTGGATGCAAATCAGAAATCTGGTATTAACTATTACTATTAACAAAAAAATGGCAAAACATAAAGTTGACTTCAGACAGGAAGTGAGTGGGCGAGCAGCCGATGTGCCTGACCTGGATGTGCTGCTGTGTGATGAGCCAGGGTCGGTGTGCCAGCAGCTTGTTGAGGGTATGGAGGCTGCGGAGTTTGACGGGCGCGTGCTTGATGCCGCTGAGCCAGCTCTCTTCGCCTCCAGCCTCCAGGAAAGCCTTGCTGTGCTGCTGCACCATGTATGAACAGTGGTGTCGGGCTGCAGCCTGAAAGACACCAGGAAGGTAAACTAAAAATAAACACCACAGTATTTCCATTGAAAACATGGCCTTATGTTTGAGGTACGCATCAAAGTCAAACAATGACATCAGGTGTTTTGTGGTTATAAACAACAGTAATAAATATCTGCGGTAGGTGGAGCAGTTGGTTTAATATATGCGAAACGAGTCACCACGTAATTATAAAAAAACCAAGTTGGCAAACTTGTTAGTGACTTGTTATGACAGCTTTAGATCCCTCAAAAACACTACAAATGTGGTTTCTTCCCTTGAGTTTTACTGCAGTTAAGTTCAGTTTCACAAAACTGCTATGAAATGTTTCACAATAATTCAATATAGTCATAACTGGAAAAATAAGCACAACATTTGTTGATGCTCTCATGGAACCAACGGGTGGGGGAGGGGGGATAGTTTGCTAAAAACAACTCGATGAGAATAAGGCAGGTAAATTAAAAAGCTCCGTCAGAGAACTACAGAATAGTGTAATGTCGCTTTTTACAGAAATAATTTTAAGCAAATACTTTGAAACTTTCCATTTTAAGTGTAAGCTCTCTTTCATTGCATTTTTTTGTACAATAATTTTAATAAAATTATTGCAAAAAATATTCTGTGTTTACACAAACAAAAGCAACATACAGCTTTAAACACATCAAACCTAGTGAAAGATAACATTAAAATCAAAATCTTAAGTCATCAAGTTATAACCTCAGGGAAATATGGTGATTAATGCAACATATTAACTGGCAGGTCTGTCGTTTTATTTCTGAACAGAGTGAGCTCATAATTATATTAACTGATATTTTTGTTTTTCCAGATAATTAATAATAACAACAACAACAACAACTCCTTCTAAATAACAATAGTAATTCAGAGAGATTTTCTTACCATTACGGAAACGTAATGTCTCCAGTCACGGGGCAAAGGGCCGTCCAGTTCAAACAAAGCATGCTGGGTCCTCAAGAAGCAGCTCAGATAAGACGGGTGGAGCGCCATGACCATGATGAGATGATCGACTCGACCCAGCGAAAGAAAAGACTCAACGAGGATGTCCTGGTTTAGCCCGTCTATCAACATCTGGAAAACAAAAAGGGATTCAAGTTCAAACCTTGTCAAGGAAATTTTTACTTTTTCCTACTGTAGATAATGTGGATTTATTAAAGAACCCAAAATTTCATCTAAATACGTTTAATGACATCTAGCGAATAACGCAACAATTTCTGTTGCGGGAACTAAGCTTCATGAGTCACGTTTAACAGGAGCTTTGGCAACAAAACTCAAGTATTGCATCTTTTGCACGCTAATGCAGCTCATACGACAATGTTGAATAGAAACGATGGCCTCGCTGTTTCTGAGCCAGTTTCTGTACCCGGCCGTTTAGTCACATAAATGTCTGAGCATTAAAGATAGGAAATCTAAAGCAGAAAAACAAGTACCAGGCATACCGTCACTTTATCAGACTCAATAAATGTGCATATTTATTGAATGTACATGTTATTCACTGCAAACAAAGGTAGAAAAGTAATTTCTGTGACTTGTTGAAAACTCAGAAGCCTTAAGCATAAAGCGCTTGTCTGACAGAATACGATCAAAGCCAGGCCAAATCCATGGAAATATGATTTGAATATTAATTTTCATTAAATGCGTCAAAAAGGAGGACTCCTATCAGTTCTGGTCTGTAGATGCTTTTTTTTTTTTCAGTTGAATAAGGAAAAGATAAGAGTTAGGAACAAATCTGACAAGCATGAATATGGACATTTTTGTAATTCCTTACTGTTCCGATGGTTTTAAAAACTCCCGTTGATTTTAAGTGTAATGAAATGACTCTTAATGAATGACAAAAAAAAAAAACACGGAATCAACAGTTCAGACCTCAAAGAAAGTTGATAATCAGTCCATATTGTTTTCTATTTTCTATTCTATTCTGGTTCTGCACAAAGGTGCTTGATATCTGGTGTTCTGTCTTTGGATTTGCATCAATAGACATTAACAATGTGCAAACACGCAACAACATTATTGGCATACTGTAGAATTAACTACAATCAAGTAGGAAACCCCTCATAGAGGAGGTGATCAGGTGGTCTTAATCCAGAAAGGTGGCACTGGGTGCTGCAGTAATCGAATTATAAATCAAAGAGAAAAACGAATATAAAGCTCTAGTGGTAGTTCAGTGAATAGTGAGACAACAAATTGTTCCAATTTACCAAATCTCAACACTTAAAAGCTTTATGCGAACCTTGCTTGAACGTCAGAAATGTCTGCAGCTACTAACCTCTTTTGCAGGAATGAAAGCACTTGGACCAGAAGCCAAGGCTCGAGGTACTTCAATCCCCTCCTCCTGGAAATAAAGAACAACACACTTCTGTCAAATAATCTGATGATTATTCTATTGGAAGAAAAATGACAGCCTTCTTCATTTTAGCAGCACAGCAGACAAGTAAATGTGGCTACACTGCTAGTTTTAGTGCTTAACCAGAAACCTCCTGCTCCTAAACAAATAGAATACAAACCTCAATTAAAAAATAGAAACGGCCAATTCCCATAAATAAGGGAAGATATGTAGTTTTGCTTTACGTAGAATTACATTACAAACAGCTGATTATTAATTATCTATTGACAACCTTTGTCCCGCTAGTCCCCAGATCCAGAGTGTCTTGGATCTGGGTTAAACCATTGTTCAACTGTTAGTAGGTGCAACCATAAAAGTCACGTATTTACCGTTTAACGAACTTTTTTTTTTCTACATTTTCAGCACAAACCATACTTTGGTAAAACAATAAATAAGTAAAAAATAACCGCGTGAAATCTAAAACCCCGATCAGACTGCAGCAGCCGAACTGTAATTGGACACCTGTTTCATGACAAGCAGTTCCTAAAAGAACGCAAATTGCAAGCCAAATAACTCACCGACATCTGAACACGAGAGATAAATACTTCAAGTGAAGCTCCTTGTGGCTTCTAGCAACTTGAGTTAGGTTAAAAAAAAAAAAAGTGACAGAAATGCGTGAAGCCGGTGTGACTCTTGTTATTTCGGAGCGCTGCTTTGGGACTCGGGAGTGGGTGTGTGTGCCTGCCTGCCTGCCTGCTGCGTGTTTTTCAGGGCACCGGGAGGAGGCGTGTCCGGCCTGCTTGTTTGTGCTCACAGCAGCAGGAGCTTGCGTCACCTTCACTTCAGCGTCTGATGAAATATCCCGCAGTCTGGAGGTAATCAGACCTCCATTTCCAGCTGATAAGTGATTTTCAGGTCCAAGTTTTTGATGGCTGCGTGGGTTACTCGTTCGCTCTAGAGTTCTTAAAAATAAAAGCCGTGCAGAACCCAATTGATAAGCTGTTCTTATTTACAGAATAGCTGCATCATTGAGCGCCGGGTTCTCTGTTGTTGCAATACGAAGCACACACACAAAAAAAATGCTTTTGAACAGCCAAACATTACCTGTGCAATACACAGCAGCTCGGTGGCCCTCATCCGAACCTCCTGAAGGGGACACGACCTGGACAGCCGGAGTAGATGAAGAAGCGTCTGTTTGCTGAGCCGAGCCGAACCTGTCCGGTCCAATTCTAAACACACCAGAATCTTCTGGCTCAGCTTCTCCAGAGCCGTGGCCCGCTCATCTTTGTCCCTACTGCACAGCCGAGCTAAGCTCTTCGTCGTCGGGCAGATTTCGGACTCTGAATGGGAGAGGTGACGACATGAGCTCCCGGAGCCTGACACTTGCCGTGGGTTGTCTTCTCCACTAGCCTGGAAGGTGAAGCTTGGTACAGAACTGCTGGCCATGTCCTGGTACCTCCCTGGTGCACCTGGGCTGAGCTGAGGTTACCTGTTGTTCTCAAGCTAGCTCAACCTAAAGTAAAGGTAACTCTGAGGTAGTTTGAGTCGAACATTAGTTTACGTCAACGTCAAATACTCGAACAACGTTATCGTTCACTCCGCATAAACTCACACAGAGATGAATGAGCAGCCAGAGCCTCCCCCTGTCCTTCCTTCTTCCTACCCGGCTGCCTGGATGTGTTGCTTCCGGTTAGCTCGCTAAGCTAGCTTGTAGCGTCAGCTAGCGATGCTGGGAACGGCGTTAACGACGCTTTTAAAAGCGGAATAACTCGTTTATTTTTAAACATGGGGCTGAGGTCCTCCAGCTCTTGACAGAAATACACATTTAATACAACGTATAATGATTTACTGTAATTAAATTACTTTCTGATATTCCTGGCTGTTGAGGTTCAGGTGTTTTGTGACGTCACTGTGGTGAAACTTTTCATAAATACTTCATTTCTTAGTTTAACACTCTACAAAGCTGTAGATAATATCCAAACTAAATAGTTTTTTTTAGCTTAGGGAAAGACATAGAAGTTGAGTAATTAAACAATTTAACTTTTTTACTTGGTTATGTCATGTCTCTCATAAACTTGCTTTCACTTCTAGACTGCTCTCCGATTCAGTTTAAATAACAGTCAAAAATCAATGTATTGTTCCTCATTATTTTATCCAATTTTCTTCTAAGAGGTTTTGTAAATGCTGATGGCTGTAGACAGAAAGGCTCTCCAGTAGCTGTCTGTATTACAGTGAATCTGAAGTAACCTCTGAATGAAGACAGTTCATGATTCTGGAGTTAATTTACTGATTTTAAGTGTAGCGCCGTGTTTTCTTCCGTTTCTCTCTTTACACTAAAATGTTTCAGATATTTAAACTAAATATCATGAATGAATAGCGCTATTCAAATAAGATGGATTCTTCATAAAATAAGAGCATTACAGACAACTCTAAGCATCTTCTTCTTTAGAGACTAATATTTAATAACAGCATGTCTTCAGTCAGCAGCTTCTTCAGGCCGTTGTAATACAGACCGCTACTGCTTCCTGCCCACAACCATCAGCATCTATACAACAACTCTGAAGAAACTTGGATGAGTCTCAACATTTAACTTCTTTTTGGGATTATTAAACTATTTTTAGCCAAATTGAATTAAACTGACATAAATTGCATTTAATCTTGGGGGGCCAAGATACATTAGAACTTTTTTCATATATCAGATGGTCCCAAGTACCGCCCACTCCTGGATGATATGCTGCTCTTTGCAATGACCCATATTGTCTACATCAAAACCCACCTCTGGTTCTTTGACTTCTCTCGTTTGACAACCTGTTTTGCTTTATAGTTTCATATTACTTTATTTTGTGTCAAATCAGTTGCATTGTATTTACTTCAGTCATTCATGCAGCCAATTTGCTCATTTTTGCCCCAATCCAGACGTTCAATTAACATTTCTAAATGATCTTTCAATATTAAATGATAATAAAATGATCAAAGTTGTGGCTTAACAGTTTTTGGTGCTGGATTTCTGTTTAACTCTACTTTGATCTTTTCATTTATTCTTTCATAAAGGCATTCCACTGTCAGAGTTTTGTGAATCCTTTCATAAAAGGGGGAAATCAGGTAAGTGTTCTGTTTTGTTTTCATACAGATCTTTGCCCCTTGAGAAGCACGTTGGCACTTAAAGACTATTATCCAAATTTATAGTGCAATTAAGCTGAGCTGCAGCAGGTGACCCAAAGACATCCAACGTTTTTGGTCCTCATGAGCCCGCTACATATTTTAAAACCACACACTGTAGCAATATTAATTTAAACTGTTTTATACTAAAATAATCTGAAACTACGTTGAACCATGTGCATTTGTGCTTTGTTTGTTTTATAACGTTTTCTGACCCATAAAGAGCACAACTTGTTAACTTCCTGAATCACCTTTATTTAGCAAAATAAACATCACCTTTGTATTCTTCCTGTCAGACATAAATCTTATATTAATTTACCGGTATATGTATAAAGCCGCCTTTTAAATAGAAAGACAAGAAAAGAAAAGAGAGGCAGGTAGCAAAAAGTAAAAACAGAGAAGCAAAGGTGATGAAGCTGCATCGTTTGACTTGGCAGAGGTTGTTTCCGGCAGTGACAAAGAAAAAAAACATTTAGTTAACCATCTGTTTCCCTATGAGGGAAGACTTTTATTAGCACACAGGCCGGCTTTGGAGAGCAACCTACAGAGAACATGCGCATATAAAGGCTTGTCCCCCATGGTAATTTGAGGTTTGTGTCCCAGGAGAGTTGGAGAAAAATCAGGGATAGAGTTGCCAGGAGTTGGTTGGAAGAATCTGGAGAGTTCAGAGCACAAGCAGAAGTTTGGATTCATATACTTGAGTATTTTACTGAATGCAACATGGTGAGTGTGCAGAGCCACAAGAGCTGAGTTGCATGGGAGTCTTCAAACAATTTTGTTCTCCAGCAAGGCAATCCTCTTCGACATACTCTCTAGTAAGATGTTGTTAAGGGCAGAAACAGAGACAGTCAATAACACAGACATCCGACTCATTATTACAATCATTAATTATTCATAATAGGAGTAGGAGTGATGTCAGGCTATTAAGTGAGAGAGTACGTTTTGTAAAACAGGGTTTTAGTATTTTGAAACAAAGGCAACATGTTTATGGAGTTCACACACTGTCTTTAGCATCTCACATTAGAGATTAGCACTGTTAGCACAGCTAGCTTCTTTTAAACAACAGTTATGATGAGTTTTACCTGAAGACAGTAAACTCTTGCCTAACCTTGGAGACTTCCAAAAGGCCACCAAATCCACTATGGTTGATGCCACACAGATACTGAAATTTCAAAAGGATAAAGCTGCAAACTTGATCAGTTTGATCCTGATCAAGTTGTTATCCACTGATAACAGGTTTTCCTGTTATCCACTGTTGCATGCAGCAAACATGTTTCAACATGACACTACCAGTTGCTTACATACCTGTGCTTCCTCTGACTTTATTATTATTGAGATATTTATTTTCAAATAATGAAAATTTCTCATTTACATTCTGCTTTCCTCAGTAACAGCTGCCTGACTAAAGATTATTGGCATTACTACAATCTGATAGTACTTGGTACGGTCCATTCACTTACGGGAAAAAGACAAGATTTTTGGTTTTCCAATAAGCAGTGAAATTCTTGGTGCACTACTACTAAAAATGTTCCCAAACACAACATATATTTTTACACTCTCAATCACCATAAAGGATATATTTTTTGTTTAGTGCTTGTAGGGCATCCTCTACTTTCTTCTGGAATTTTACAAGAGTGTCGCACTCACAAGGGTCCTCATCTTTGGGATTAAAGCACAGGGTTAATCTTTGCTTTTCTTGTAACATAAGTATTTGTTCAGTTTGTCGTTCTTGGTAACTACCATTGCAAACATTAATTTGTAGCTTCTTGGCAATCTGGCTCATTGCCTTGAAGTCAGCTGTGTAGAAGTAATGCTCCCCAATTGGCTCAGAGGCAATCTGTTTCAGCTCACTCTCCAATGCATTGCCCACTCCAACAGCATACATCTTCACACCTGTGAGGCACAAACACATTCTAGCATTATTTTGCACTTTATCTTTCAACACTAATATATTAACTAGATTTCTTTTTCCTCCGTCTTACCAAAGTCCTTTGCCTTCTTAGCTGCATCTCCAATGTAATCCTGGCTGCGTCCGTCAGTAAAGACAATGGCGACTTTTTGCACTCCAGGCCGGGCTCCCTGAGCGATGTTAAAGACACTATCAACCATGTGGCGTAGAGCCATACCTGTCATGGTTCCCCTCTCCATGTAGTCCATCTTCTTCACAGCCTCTTTCAGGTCTTTCTTGTTGTTGTATCGGCCCAGGGGAAACTCCTGTGTGTTAACAAAAGCAGAATCTCGAAATGAGAGGGAAATTAATGGCCTATTGTGGCAGCGCCGAGAGTAAAAACTGAAACTTACCGTTCTGACAGTGCTGGAGTACTGCACAAGGCCAACATGAGCATTTTTATCAGAGACATCCAGTTTGTCAATGATCTGGTTGATCCACTTCTTGACCAGTTCAAAATTCTCGGGACGCACGCTTTTTGAGCCATCAATCACAAATACCGTATCTATCGCAGCATTGCCGCAAGCTGTTGATGGCAGAAAATACATCGAGTCAATAATCTTAATCGAATTGCATTATTATTAAGCTGGCACAAACACGTTCTACACACACACTCACCACTGCAAGTGCGACCATCATCCATTAGGGTAAAGCCATCTTTGCAGGCACACTTGTATGATCCTGGGGTGCTGATGCATACCTGCTGACAGTCGTGATCCCCAGTGGCACACAGGTCTGACACTATGTCTGTGTGTGTGTGTGTGTGTGCACAGAACACAGTGCACACATCACCATACAGAAAGGTGCAAGCACACACACGGGGGTTGTTGATTAGGGTTAGGGGGTAAAAAAAAAAAAAAAACTATGTCAGTTTGAATTTCAGCAAGCCTTTTAATGATCCACTGCAATCTGCAGTCATTCAAAAGGGATATTACGCTTTGTGTATTTGTACTTAAGCAAGGTTCTGAAGAGTGTCCATGAGTAGTCAATGTCTTTACTGCAAGAGACACCAGAGTGGTTTCTTATGGATAGCCCAAAATATTGAAAGATGAATGGTCTTTGCCATGTGTAATCAAAAATAGTCTTGTCGATCTGGTTAGATAGTTTAAGAAGCTGTTTGGCCCTATTCTGGAACCATTAGCATACTTAGCAAAGCTAACCACGAGTGATTTTCTTTGAACATCTCTCCATCTCTCTTAAGCTAACTATTAAAGGAGATTCATTTTTTTGGGCCAGACAGATTGTTGCCTGCTACAGATAAGTCATCAACTGCTCATGTACGTACACCACCTAACTCCACTTCAAAAAGAACAAACTATCCCTTTAATATGTGAAGAATTGTGCATATTTCCAGTGGATCTTTAAAACAAATAGGTGGAAAAGGCTGGCGCAGCATGACTTTTTAAATATGTTGTGCTAATTTCTTTATGTTGTACACATTTGTCTCCATTATGAAGTAAAAGTGCCGTCATGCAGCTCTGCCCTTGGAAGAAACGTCTGCATAAGACAGGCTTCTACACAGCGAGCAGCACAAAGCCCTGAAAACTATCGCAGGCCGAGACCGCCGAAGGGCGTTGCTAATTCCGTTTTAATGATTGTCACTAATAAATTGGTAATTACAGATGGATCAGTCTCGCTCCTCGATTAGGAGAGGGTTGAGAGAGGAATAGGAGCAAATCTCCTTCCAAAAGATTGTTTCTGCCCTAATGTCCTCATGAAGCGGGAATCTTAAGGAGGTTTGATATGAATGGGTGAAATTAGCCCATCCATTATTTGAGTCTTGGTGAGGAGGCACAGAGGACAAAAGAGAGGACACAATAAATTGGAATAAAAGACGATAGTCCTGACATCTTACCCTCTGTGCAAAGGGGCCAGCAGAAACTTCTCCACTGTGATGAAGACATGGATAATAGCCGTCTAACTTCTCTTTCATTTGTGCTTGACTAATCTCTCCTTTCTGCTCCCTCCTCTTACTGTAAACATGGGTGGCTCTCTCATCTTACCACAGAAGACCTCCTTAAACTTCTTGGTGAGTTTCTCAATGACGCTGTAGCTCTCTACATAGTCCACATGGTCATCCAGAGGCTCGCTGGCCATCTGCTTCAGGGTGGTCATGTCCACACGCCCCACACCGATGGCGAAAATTTCAATGCCTGCATCACGCGCACGCTGAGCCACTTCCTTCACGTTGTCCTGTGGACGCCCATCTGTCACAATGATAGCAACCTGTGAAAGCGAATTTGTTTAATATGTGTATACTGTCCACCAGGATTGGAGAATGGTCTGAACTGGTTGTGTAAAGCTTCTGAAATCTACGTTGGACCTTGCTGACATCAGGAGATTTGGCCCGAGCTCCCTCAGCTTCACTGAAGGCCACGTTCAGGGCAAACTGGATGGCCAATCCAGTCATTGTTCCAGTGGAAAGAGGCTCGATTTTGCTCACAGCCTTGACCAGAGCAGTTTTGGTACGGTGAGTCTTCAAAGACACCTACACATTGGCAATGACAACAAGGATTGAGGGTGACATTTCCATTTTAGAAATTGACTCAAGTATCAAGATTTTTTCGGTAAGTATTCTTATGACATTATAAACATTTCAGGATATGTGTTTCCTTCTAATTGCACAATGCTAAACCAAATCAACAATTTAGGTCCAGTGTAAGCTTAGACTTCATAATCTGTAAACTCAATTTTCATATGTCTTAACTTTTCCAGACTTAGACAACAGTATAAGTCCAAAAGCCAAAAAGGAAATGAAATGTTTGCTGATGTGCCCATGAAGCAAACGATAAATACCATCTTCTAAATATAAATCAGATTTGTGTCTTTCAGATAACTTAATAACATCTAACATCTGGAAACTCAAACTCATTTTTCCAGACTTGATAAATAATCAAATTCCACACTATGCAAGATTTGTCAAGCTGTTGGGAACTGATCTCTACCTCATTCTTGACACGGCTGGCGTAGTTGACAACTCCGACTTGGGTGGTGTTGGGTCCGACCTTCAGCCCGTCGATGACGTTTGTCAGAAAAACCTTCACTTGCTCAAACTCTGAAGGGCGAACGCTACGACTGCTGTCTATGATGAACACCAGGTCTGTGGGACGGGTTTTGCACAGACCTGCCGCTGCACATGGAAGCAACCAGAATTATTTTTCATGTGCTATATGTTTACATTTGTGACATTTCTAAGAAAAACAAAAAAAAAAACACAATTACAGCTTTTAGTAATGAAGGGCTATTAGATTAAAAAGCAGAGAAGGGTGGGGAATTGTGGGAGGAGACGAGAGGAGAAAGAAGGCAGTGAGAATGGATGGGAGAGGAGACGGAGGCTGCCGAAATGTATATATGAGGAAACTGAGACGACTCAGCTTCAGAGATGGAAAGACAGAGGCAGAAATGGAGGAAAGACCGGGCAGAAAAACTCATGTGCATTTTATATAAAAGCTCAATAAATCATGTCTAATGTGAAAAACAGCAAGATATCTACTTTTAGAGATTAAAAGTGAATTAAAAGCTGATTCATGATTCTCTGCATCAAACACAGCTTTTTAGCGTGACCAAAGAGATTTTGGACCTTTCTCCAGCCAACATGTGCTCAGTTTGGATAAATACTAATTGGGTCTGGGCTCACAATGGGGTTTTGTACATGGTGTCCATTTGGGCTGACAAAGCACGGCCCATTCCAGAAGAGCCAATTGGACTCTCTATGTAGGTCTTAACTCTGTCTCAAATGGGTATTAAGAAACTCTGCTAAAGATACACATTTATATGGGTCCCACTTTTTACCCAAAGTTGTCCAGCATCAAATCTATGTAGGCAAATAACACGGAGCTATTATATAATAATCCAATCTTTTGCTGCCAATTTCCTATCTAAATGGACCCCAAAAGTAAATACTGGGTGGGGCTAAACTAAACACAGGCTCACTCTTTTTTTCAATCTCAACTTTCCCATTTCCTTCTGTTACAGCTTTTATTTATTTTTTTTAATCTACCAAGCTTTCACTCTAAAAATAGACAAATACACTCTACCTTCAAGTGCCACACTGTGTTCACACATTTTCCAAACTTTATAACTGTGACCCACAACTTCCAAGCACCATAGATGATTTACCAAAGTATTTAAATTAACAAATGCCAACAGAAAATATGGATATACAAAAAACTGCCTATACAACTTTAATAATCTCAATTTTAGGCCTGAAAAAAAACTAATAAATACGTCCACAATTTCAATCTTCGAGCTAAATCCCAAATACTTTTGTCTAAATTTTTACTCAATAGAAATTCTAACTTTTCTTTATAGTACCAACGGCCAGCTTGTGTTGAAATTGATTTGAATATTTAATATTACAACTACTAATTTATAATAAAGTGTACATCTACAAAGGCTGTAATTCAGGATTTTTGATAGCTGGTGAAAAACTTATATGCGTCTGTTGCAAAACTGTATACTGAGGTGAAGAAATTGGGCAGGTTATGTGCGAAAGCACTGGAATTGCATGCCAGAGTTGGAAATTGAATAAACAAAGTTGTATTTGACTTGCTTAAGTATTTAAGCAACATAATTATATGAGGTTAACTTACTTAGGCTAAATAAATAACGATGGTTCTTTAAAGCTCTTAAATCAAAATTAGTGAAACCTGAAGAAACCCAGATAAATTTACATAACCAACCACAACAGAATCAGCATATTGACATAATTTATTTTATTCAATCTCATTTCAATCACAATAACTGAACTTTTCTCTTTTAATTGTAATTATTGTGGAGGTTTTCTTCTTGCATATATATAGTTTATAAACTCTTTCATTCACACACACACATATATGTGAATGAAAGAAAGAAAAATTTATTTTTCAGTACAGTCTTAGCATTGATCTAAGTTGGTGATATTTTGACTTTTGCACAAATATTTTTTTCAAACTATATTATGTATGGTTTAAAGTCTGAGAAAGTATGACAAGGAACTTACTTCAGATCTTTTCATAATTAGAGTCCAGTATTAGGTCTCATCTGGGTTTTTGAGTTAGGCTTCAGGGGTTAAAAGGTCATTCTTACCCATAGCGGCAGCCATACGCTGATCAAAGGTGGCCTGAGCTCCGATAAGGCCGAGCAGCAGCAGGAAAAGCGGCACGTTGGGCGTCATGGCGACAGCTAAAGGTAGGGGGTCCGAGTGCGGCCACAGACGGTCCAGCAGTGAGAAGCAGAAAGGAGACAGAAAGGGCCGGAGGACGCTCCAGGTGATGGGGACAGCCACGAAGTGAGACCAAGTGAGGCTGAGCTGCAGGTTATCAATGCAAGAGCTTCATACACTCTGCCCCCCCCCCCCCCCCCCCCCCCCCCCCCCCCCCCCCCCAGTTTTGGGGGGGGGGGGGTTGGGGGGGGGGGGGGGGAAAAGGAAAACCGCCCGGGCAGGGGCCAGAAAGGGGGGGAGGAGAAACAAAAACA
>CAEGAE010083989.1:0-41795 GCA_903067095.1 Girardinus metallicus
AAACCTCCTTCCATCAGCATTGAAGATGAAACGTGGCTGGGTCTTTCAGCATGACAATGATCCCAAGCACACTGCCATGGCAACAAAGGCGTGGCTTTGTAAGAAGCATTTCAAGGTCCTGCAGTGGCCTAACCAGTCTCCAGATCTCAACCCTATGGAAAACCTTTGGAGGGATTTGAAAGTCCGTGTTGCCGCCTCCAGCCCCAGAACATCACTGCTTTAGAGGAAATCTGCTTGGAGGAATGGGCCAACATTCCAGCAACGGTGTGTGCCAACGTTGTGAAGACTTACAGAAATCGTTTGTCCTCCGTCATTGCCAACAAAGGATATATTACAAAGTATTGAGATGAATTTTTGTTATTGACCAAATACTTACTTATTTTCCACCAAATACTTATTTTCAAATAAATTCCTTAAAAATCAGACAACGTGATATGCTGAATTTTTTTTCTCATTTTGTCTCTCATAGTTGAGGTCTACCTATGATGTCAATTACAGGCCTCTCATCTTTTTAAGTGGGAGAACTTGCACAATTGGTGACTGATTAAATACTTTTTTTCCCCACTGTACAGCCTTTTAATGCTGAGGGAAAACATCACTAAGAGGTTTTCTACAACCAAGTACCTACAGAGAGTAAATGGTAACTGGCCTGTACTTGCATAGTCCTTCATCAAGTCCAAAGGACCCCAAAGCACGTCACTGTACAGTCACTCACACATTCACGCTGGACAGTAGTCACAGCTGCTCTGGGGCAGTGTGGTAGTAAGACAGGTAGTCAAAGCCATCTGCATGGTAACAACAAAGACACATCACTAAGGAGAGACCCTGGTGGCGTAACAGCCAGGTCAAGCAAGAAGAATGGAGTCACTGACATCAAGACAATAAAGCCTCCAATGCCTTTAGGGTTTGACTATGTCTAGCACCCCAAGACCGTAGTTAGGGATTGACAAGTGTCTCAGCCACCATCAAGTATGAAAATCCCAGAGTACACCAGAAGAGATGGTTATGAATTGCTGTGCTGCAGGAAGATGTCTGCAACTCTGAGGAAATAAGGTACTAAGACATTGTTTCCCAACCATACGTTCCCTGGCGGCCACAGTCATACAAGCTCTATCCGTGCTTCACTATTCAGGCTGTTCTGTTGCCAAATAGACAACTTCTGTAAACACCTAACTGAAAAAGATAATTGGGACTTCAAAAAAAAAAAAAAAAAAAAAAACCTGAAAGCAAAACATAAAACTCATACATATAAAGATAAATGTACTGTATATTACACCAAGCTATAGATAAAAATACATTTTTCCTTCCCTGCATGCCTGCTTAGAAGGCTCAGCTTATTTAGATTTTTTTTTTTTTAAACTTTTTGCAAATTGTTAGTAGGATCAAATTGGATTGGGTGTGAATGATTGTCTGCTTGCATGGTTGGACTGGATGGATACATTTGTGGATAGGATTTGGATACAACTTTGCTGTAAAGAAACACATTTCTGTTACTCTCATAAAAAACATTTTTACACACCTGATAAACGAACGACAAGGCCTCCAACTGACCGTCTAGGTGGCATTTTCAAACCCACCATAACCAGTCGGTCTGACTTCCTTTAGTTTTCCTCGTGTTTCACTTCAAACCTTTCCTGAGCCGGGCGGCGAGGTGACACAGTGTGCTTCCGCGGGCGACATTAGCCCCGCGCAGACTTAACCGTCACCACCTTCAAGGATTAGGATAATGTGAGCTTGTTCTGAGATTTCAGAGAGCTTTTCAACAACCACCCATTATCAGAGAGTTCTGTTCTTTTTAAGTAATCATGAAAAGTGTTAAAAACATCTGGTAAGCCCGATTAGCTGTTAAAAATGGCTGTAATCTGACCGTTTGGGAAATTAGCCAAAGTCAGGCGGAGGTTTCGCCGCTCTTCGCTTCATTCATTTATAACAACATTTTTCATTTCTAAGAGATCAGCTGAAACCAAATCCATACTTATTCACATCTCTTCACATTTCCTCATACTGACACACTTAAATTCATTTTATTAGGATTTTATGTTTTAGAGTGCTATTTGGTTATAAACTGGAAGGAAAATGGAACATGGTTTTAAGAAACAAATAGCTAAAAAGTGTCAAACTTGTTTCCAACCCTAAAAAACAACTTTTTTTTTACACTGTAATTTATTTTAAAGGTACTACAATAAAGGGGCTAAACACAAACAACCGCCACACTTTTCAGATTTTATTGCTACAAAATGTATAACATGTTATTCCTCTTCACAAATATTAACCAGGACTGCAAATGCTGTCAGACTAAGATGATTATTGATTTTTTCTGAGCCATCTGCAGAGTTCAAGAATCTAAATCTCTCCTGTAGATTTTTAGCTTTAAAAGAGCTCAGATGAGCTCCAGGCGTTAGGGGGAAAAAAAAAGAAAAAAAAAAAGCTGAAAACAAAATGAGGAGATTGGAGCTCAGAAGCGTCCTCACACGCAAATGTGCAACTAAACTGTAAATCACTTCTAAATGCAGCCCAGATTTGCAAAGACTTTGTTTTTGGCAGCTCTCCTCTCTTTTGTTCGAGTCTTGACACGTGAACCACGAAGAAATGTTTAAAGAGGAAAGGAAGATGCCGCAAAAAAGAAAAAGAGAAAAACACGTAGAAAATGGAAACAGACACAGGAGGTTGATTGGCAGTCACTGATAATTGATCACTGGCCTTGATTACTGATCTACGACCCTCTATTGTCATTTAGTTGATTTGCTTTAGTGTCACAAGTTGGAAGCTGGAACTCTTTGCTTCCTGACACATCTCAGTATAAAGTCGGATTAGACACAGGTCAACGAATAAAAGTCGCTTTCAGATTAAATGTGGTTTCATTGGAAACATAAGAAAATCTTAGTCCTACAGAGACAAAGATAAATGCACCAAAACAAGCAAACTTTTCAGACAGGAAATGATTTGTAGTTTAAAAAGAAAATGTGATTTTTAAACATTGCTGAAGATTGCATATGTCTAATCAAAGCCAGCTTGCTTTCTGCGGTTTTGTTAGACCATTAAATATCATTTCTAATTCTGCTGTAGAAAAACACAATCAATTCATTATTCTGTTAAAAGCGTAATAAATAATTAAATGACCATTGGATTAAAAAAAGGCTGCTATGTTGGGAAATTCTGCTGCATAGAGCCATGAAATTTTATTCCCAGGTGTTAAGTTGATCCTTAAATACATATTAAGAACTGGCAAGAAGGTGATTTCATGGAAAAAGTAACGTACCCCCACAGGCAGACACTATGAATTCCACAACTGTGATTCCGATATACATGTCCTTTTCAAAAGGGAAGCGCATCAATAGGGACGTATTTCAAAGACAAGACGAGATTTCATCTTCCATGAAATCCTCTAGCTTCCTCACGTTGAACACACTTTTCAACACGGCAGACACCAGGTGGCTCTAAATGGTTTGCCTGCTAATAAAAACTGTTTTTTTGAAGAATGTATTTGAATGCAACCCATAACCTTTTGAAAAGGGTGAAACGTATTGACCGAAAATTACATCAAACCAAACTATTCCCATCTGAACATCCCATTGATTATCTCATCAGCCGGCTGTCATCCAGTCGGCTGATGAGGAAATGGGAACAGAGGAAAACACACATTGGTTTAAAGGCCTGCTTGTGATGAAATCAATGATACACTGTTTCAGTCTGTGTGCAAAACCAGATAAGAAGATACCTGACAAAAGATAGCAGGCAAGCACACATTGAAAGGCCATTACAAACACTTTAGATATCACTTAGTCTGGACTTTAGAGGTTATACTACATCAGGGCAGCTTCCTTTGTTTAATCAAATACTGGAGCCATCCAGTCTGATATTTTCACATTTTTAGTCCTAGAATTGTTAAAACACTGAGACCGCAGACATGCCAATAAAAAAAGCAAAGCAGACATACACACAAATCATTTCCTGGTGTTACACCAAACTAAAAACCCTAATATAGGAAATCAACACTATTCTGGATTTTTTTATTTATTTATTTTTTAATTTATACATATTTTCCTCCCTTTTTAAGAGAATGTGCCATTACGAAATCTGTGGGACATTTTTTTACAGTACTATTAAACCTGATCTATGCTTTGACCACACCGCACACCTCTGGGACTTTGTAAACACGCAGATGGTTCTGTGCGGGAAAACATGGCAGACGAGCAACAGGTTGTATTGGTGGAAGTTTGCAAAGACAGACATCTTCCCATAAAGACCACCACACCGTGTTACTACCAACAGCTATGTTTTTTTTTTTTTTACTTCTAAACATGTTGCACACAGTTCTACACTTGCCAAACACTGGCCCCTACAGTCTATCAGAAGATGGGCTAAAATGAAACGAGCCACGCGGGACATAAATATTTATTTGCTTTTTTGTGCGGAATGTACTGTACATGTGTTGAGCAGATGTCAACATTTAGGTGACAATTAAATACATTTAAACGCAAAACAAGGACCGTGACGTTTTAAACGATTTCAATACGCTAGCTTAATGAAGCTCACTGGAATTGGAGTGTGCTGTAAGCCACACTGTTTGGAGTAAGGCAACGACATCTTTACCAGCAATAAAATGTCTTCAGCATCCGTCTCGCTCCAAATTTAATTGCTCAGTATTTGGAGGCGTGGCCAACGCGGACTGAACGACTTCACACTTCCTCCACTGCCATTACCAAACTACAACACTACTCAGGCAGACTACAATTCTAAAACAACATGAAAAATCAACATCACTGTTTACAACTTATCCTTCTGTTCACTGACTGACCTCGTTGAAATTTAGCCGGAGAAATATCTGACGGAGCGCCGAAGAGAAATGAGAATCGAGCGGAACTGAACAGGAAGGCGATGGCTAGGCTAGGTTAGCCAACCACGCTTGGCTAGGAAAGGCGTTGGAGAAGACTCTACTGCTTTTAAAATGGTTTATGTGGCAGAGTTTTGATAATGCAAAATTATTATTTAAAAGAGTAAGTGACAGAATGGCAGAAATGACAGGAATGATTTGTAAAAACTGTGACGATACTGCGACGGCTAACGTTAGATGCTACAAACGCCGAAGTCGCAGTTTTTAAAATAGACTGAATTTGTTCTGTTTCGCCTTACAACTCGAAATACTTAGATCATACTCGAATGGGTTTGTTCTACAGTGGAAACAGAAAAATTAAACAACAATTTTAAATCTATAACATCTCGTTTTTATGTTTCAGAAAACAAAGAAGGGAATGTTAGCAACGCCGGGTTGGCATTTGGTGGGCTTTACCACTCCAAATTGCAACATTTGGAGTGGTAAAGCCTGTACTGCATTATTTTACACTAGTAACAAAGCCTTAAAAAAAGGTTTGTGATTTACAAAACTTATTTGTGAAAAAAAATAAATAAATTGGACTTTGTTTAACAAAAAGTATTGCTAAAAGTCTCGTTTCGAATCATTTTCTCAACACCAATAATGTTTATCACCCTATTCTATGAGAAATATACATCATCCCCATCTAATTTCAACTTTAAATATAGGATTACATTACAGTTAAGCAGGCCGCAACTAATTTCTAACTGATAATACAAAAAATTGAGCAGCAAGTGCTTGTTCTTTGATTCTGTGTCTCTTTGACCTGCCTTGACTGTGTCCTACAGATGTTCTGTTCTTCTGCAGCTGGACACAGTACCACTCCAAACACACACTCACAGAACGATCGCTCTGAACCACTGTCGCATTCCTGACGCAGTCTGAGGTCCCCGTTGTCGTAACGAAGCCACGTGGGGGCCAAAATCCAGCATGGAGGTGGGTTGATTATGTAACTTAATTGGACGGATTGGTTGTTTTTTTTTCCCCCCCTTTGTCATTAAGTTGTTTTTTTTTTTTCCAACTTTGTTCTTTAATGGCCACATCCTGCGGTCGCCTCTCCTGCCAAGCATCCAACACCACTGACTTAACAACATGGACGTTGGGTAATAAAGTTCGACAACCAGCATCTACAGAATCTCATTGTAAAAAAAACAAAAACAACAAAAAACAGTACATTCATCTAACGAGGGGAGACAAATCTTATGTTAAGAAACTGTTTTTAACTTTAGCAGTCCCTTAAAAATATCAATAAACCAAATTCACCAACAAATCTATTTTGAAATACTAAAGAAATTCTTGACTGTTTTCAGGAATACAAATTTGTCATCGTCTTGAGGCGAGACTTTTGTCATATAGTCTCCTGAACTTCTCCTCTGTGGAACAATAAAGGCCATTTCTAACAGATAGATTAAATAACTGTGTTTTATAAACATCAACATCAGATCTACATATAAAAGACCCAGAGCTATATACAACTTTTCCTCAAAGCCCAATTCAAATCCAATAAAATATATTCTAGCACAGTCCGGTTCTAACACAGTGCAGTACAATAAGTGTCAGTAACATGTGGAAAAGTTTGTCTAGTCTCTGGAAGCTGGTTAATGTTATCAGAAATTCACTTGGACTGAATTGCCCATCGTTTCAGATAAGCCAGAAAACGACTGTCATGACAGCGAGGACTTTAACTGTTCCAAACGGTCTGCAGCAGGAGTCGGCATCAGTAAGAACTCCTGGAATCGACCATTTTTAACCAAACCAGATCCAACTCTTCTGGAATAAAGCCTGAAAATCTGTCGGGAATGTTTCATCTGGAGCAACACAATTATTATTAATCACTGTTCAAAGAAGAAGAAAAAAAGAAGGCAAATATTTGCCTAAATAAGCTCAAGTTTCAGCTCAGAACTGATCTCCATCTCATCACCATGTGGCGATGTCTCCCCTCAACACACACACGCGCACACACAACTCATCAGCTGAGGAGTGGGACAACGCAGGACAAACAGAGGGACAGTGTGCCTTTTGATTGATTCTCTCACACACGCAGAGGAACGGATCTCCCATCAGGACTGTGGAGCCATGTGCAGCCACCAGGAGGAACACACACAGGCAGCAGCAGGTAGTTATCAAATCCTAGATTATGGATTTATTGAGACTTTTAATAACCTAAACCAGCTTAAACTTAATTCCACAGGAATTTGCAAAATGTTACAATCCTCAACTTTAATATTGTCATGTGTTACTAATTCTGATCAGTCATTCAGCGTATTAATCAAACATCCATCCACATATGGTCACCTTTCTAAATTAAATCACCATTTTTACCTTTCCAGAAGATGTTTTTTTAAAAAAATCAGAAATAAATACTTTTGGCACAAAATGACTTATGCCACTATTTTTAGGATATGCAAACTAACGCCTTGGCGCGCTTTTATTTTGAAAAGCTCCACCTGTTTGGATGCTTTTGAGGGTAAAGTGATGTATTGAGTTGTACTCACGCTGGTGGGGTGGACCAGCGGCAGCGGCAGCAGCGACAGCGGGATGAACACCACCACGATCAGTTTCCTGGCCCTCCACAGCTTCCTGAACACGTCCATCCTGGCTGCGGCCTCCAGCCTCATGGGGCACCCGGAACTCTGGCCCGGAGCGGACACGGGTCGGCGGGAACCGGGCGTGAGGGAATCACCAGCCGGCCGACGGGTTGAGCCTGGATCCACCTGAGGGAGCGCAAAGTTCTGGTTCGGCTGTGCGCATTTACGCACAAGAACCCAGGCGGCGGCGGCAGCGGCGGCTGGCCCTGCGTGTTTCCACAGTGAAGTTAGAGTCAAGTTATTCCAGCTTTCCTTCCTTGGGTCTGGCGTTCAGGTGAAGCTGTGGGAGTTTTTATCGGGCTGCATAGGTATGCTAATTAGCCTCCATGTTGCCCCACCCTCATTGGCTGAGACCTCACCAATCAGAGTGGCTGGACCGGTTTGATGAAGGCAGATTAATTAGGTTTATGCAGATGGACGCCACTTTAGGATGACATTAACATCATTTTTACAATTTTAACTTAAAGGGAAAATGTTATGTATAACATTTTAATATTGTTGTAACTTTGTGACTTTTTACTCCAGAGCAGACACATTCATTAAACTTAGCTAAATACAGCAAGGTTTTTGTTTTTAAAAGAAAGTTCTTGTTTTTGTTGCTCAGTGGAATCTTAAGATATTTTAATAACCAACAAAATAAAAGAACAAAAAACTTTGTTAAAATAGTTAGGAAACCGAATATATCTTATATTGAGAAATTCTTTTTTTTCCCGCCGCTTACAATAATTTGTTGTTTTCGACTTTTTTCATTAAATATTACATGTCACATTTATTGCTGGGCAGGTAAAAAGAATTTATATCAAAATTATTTTTTGCATTTTCAAAGATACATGATTTTAACTTGCAGTTGAAGAGGTTTGGACACCACTGACTTAGATTGTTGTATTTTTCCAAGTAAAGTTTGTTTTAATGAGGTATATTTGAAGTTCAAAGTGGCTTTAAAGATTTGCAGGAAGAGCTTGCAATCAGATTATCAGATGTGTTCACAGCTACATTTACAAAATACAGCTACATTTAAGATTTGATGCTGTTTCGTTGTAGAATACCTCAGTTATTCAGTGACATCTGCGTTTGACAGATGGTCAAAATAAATTTATTTATAAATTTTATTTTGAAAACAGAAGGACTAACAATCAGAAATTGTGCAAAATAGGCATATCTGACTATACTGAGTCATAAGTTCATTGTTTTCACATTTAATGTTGACATCAAGAGCCCACATTTAATGAATGTACCTTACAAAATATTAATACTGATTTTGTCTTCATCCACATATGTAATCATTTTTATGACATCAGATTTTATATATATAGAAAAAGATTTTATAAAATAAAAGAAACTACATACATCAGCAGGTATGAAGTGGTGCATTGTAGGTTTAATTCGTCCCCAATTCCAATAACTCCGTGTTGTCACAATTTTCAAATATTTTTATAAATATTGTTAAATTCACAACAATCCTAAAATAATACAACTCACATGATTTGGCATTTCATTGTACAGTACAATATTTGTGACAAAACGGAAAATAAAAATCTTTGGCCGCTCCCTAAAAATTGCCACCCTGGGCTACCGCCCCTTTCAGCCTTTTGTAAAGTCTGGCCCAGGTTGCAGGCAGCAGAGTGTATGCGAAAATGAAAGAAGATAAATGCTGAGTTTGTTCTATTCTGATTTGATAGATTGATAGGTTTTCTGTTGCTTGGGAAATGATTAGCAGATAAATTTCTGATGGCAACAAACATCTAAATAGCATAGCTTTAAAAATAAGAAAAAACACACATAATATCTAACCACGGGACCAGAAAATCTATTCTAACTTGTTTTTACAAAACCAGAGAGAAATCTAGCGCCTCAAAAGCAGGATTTTATCCAGTGGAATAATACTGCCCTCTGGTGGCTCAACAGCGTCAGTGCAGGAAAGTACGTTTATTCTAGACAATTTCCCAGTCTAATGTTCCCGCTGGCAGTTAAAAACGTTCATCAAATTCATCTAAACGAAATTTGCTTTGTTATTTATTTATTTATTTATTCCTTTATCTTCTGAACTATTGGTGCTCTAGGAAAGTTCGTTTTAGTTCCAGTTTGTACTGTTAAAAACATGGAGAGAAGGACGGGAATATACATATTTAAAAAGTCATCCAAGTTTATTTCTTTTTACAAATGTTTAGACATTTGTTTGTGTGTTACAGGTTACATTGCAAAAAGCTAAACCAAAAGATGCAAATAGAATATCATAAAAAGCTTAGTATTTCAGGAAGTGAAAATCCTTTATTATACAGATTTATTTCAACTATAGTGAAATATTTCAAGCCTTTATTCCTTATCATTTTGTTAATTATGGCTTGCAGAAAATGAAACCCCACAATACAACACCTCCGACAATTGGAATATTATGAAAAGGGTATAAAGTTTAGTGGAAGGTAAAGGTGTGTACCAGCAAAAGGGACAACCACAGCAATCACAAGAAAAATCCATTCAGGAGATTCATATCTAGAGACGAGGAATGGAACTACAGATGTTGCATTCCTCGTCTCAAGCCTCTCCTGAACCAGAGACTATCAGAAGTGATTTACCTCCTGGGTTGAGGAGACTTCTTATCCTAGAAAGGAACAAGTGGAGAGTGAAGAAAAGCCCCCAGTCTTCCTCTACGTGTGTTATACCCCGTCTGGCTGCCTAGGTCTAATCTGATGCAGCTGATTGCCTTCCAAATCAGTATCAAAGCTGCATGGAGTCATTCAAAGCCAGGATTTTCATCCAAATCCTCAGACGACAGATTAACAGACAGTTCTGTGTTTGGTTTTCAAGACATTAGAGGCTACAACAGCAGCCTCTGGCTCTAAAATCTTCTTCCATTTCTCCATCACACATATCTCTTCACAAACGTTTCTGAAGAGAGATGGATGAAACAATAGTAGTGACAAAAGAGTAAAGCATTAATTGACCCCGATGCATCAATCGATTATTGGGACAGCGTGTCTTTTATTTTGTTTGTGATCAACAAACAGCACTCAAGAACACCTAATGTGAGTTTTTCCTGTTGAGGATGCTTTCTCAGGAGTTCCTCCGATTTGCATCAGACCACTCCCCGCTGGTCCTCCAATCCTTTCCATCATCCTGGCCTCATCATCCTGAGGCTTTGTCACAGCGGGAGTTGCAGTCAGCCGCTTTAGACCCAGAAAACAGGTTTTTTAGGGCTGTATTCAATCAGAAGAGATTTTTTTTTCCTGTCTGCAGACCCCAGCTGTGAAGCAGCAAGACCCTGAGATCTCCTTAATGTTCCTCTAATTAAAGGCTTAGTGAGAGTAATGGGTGGACTTGGTTTGACCTGACGTTGAGGCAGATTTGAGCAAGGAAGTCTCGATCGAGGCGTGGAATCGAGATGAAGCTGGAAATAACTCAACTTTTTTCGCATTAATCCCAAAGATTCAAACGCTCTTCACAATTTAACACATGATTAATCCTAGGATTATTATCTCAGAAAATGTTTTCACTACCAAGGCAGAAAGACATCTATTGGCGGAACAACCTGGACATTCATCACTTTGAATAAACCTTGACCTGGTCAAGGTTTAGCAATGCCGAATCGTCCTCATGGGTGAATCTTTTCACGTAGCAGTCTTCTTGGCCCTAATGTTCTAATACTGTAGAACCAAATAGACTTGGACTCACCAGGCGACTGCTTTTAGGATTTGCGTCAGTCTCCAGTCTGTCCAAAGGACAGAGAGAGTCATGTCTTGACCACCTTTTATAAATTAGTGAAGAAGTATATCACAATATTGTTTCACTGAATGTTAGTGAAACTTAACGTGGGTGAGGGGGTCCACTGACACTATTTCCCATGTTGGAAAGTCTTAAGACTTCGACTTTGACATTAGAAAACGTCTGATGTTTGTAAGAACAAACTGTGCAGCCAAACACTTTTCCATCACCCCAAAATCAAGAACATGCTTTAAAAGGACAGTTGGCTTAAATCTAACCAGAAAAGACTTTGAAAGTAAACTCAGAAATTCATTCTTTTCAACATTTTATTTATTTAATGATTTTCTATGGAGCTCCGAGTGAATCAAGAAAGGTGTTGATGTAGCTCAGTTGTACCCAAAGTCATATTCCAGGTTTACTTTGAAATAAGGTACTGCTTACTTTACAAGGCATCATTTTCAGTTCTCTATTCTATCTCTACTTGGAACTGCTTTCAACTTCAAACACGTGTAAATATTATTTTCTTATTGTCAAAACTAGTTTTCTGATTTTCATTAAGTAGAATTGAAGGTGATCATCTGCAAAGAAAAGCGCTTTTCCGGGAAAAATTAGCAGACAGGATTTATTTTTATTTTTTTTAAATATCAAGTTCAAATGAAATTGAACATTGGATTTGAACTTTGCAGTGCCTTAGAGGAACTAAAGGACAAAGATCTCTCCTTAGTTTTAAAGAAGAGCTAGCATGCTACTTAATGCTAATACGAATGGCAAAGATTTGAATACTCCAAGAGATGACTACTCTTTGCCCAGAGATTAGAAAAGTTGTACTTCCATACTAGTAAAAGACAAAAAAAAAATTTAAAAGGCATTTAATACAATGAAAGTATAGAGTTTTTTCTTTCAAAATAAAAAAAAACGTATTACTGTCTCAAAGAAACTTATTCTGCTAGTAAGAGATCATGTCCTTTTTATTTGGTTTTATGTTGTGAGTTATTTCAGTACTGATTCAATAAGAAATCAAAATACACATTTAACGTTTATTCAGCCTTAGCAACAAAACTAAAGCCAAATCTACCTCAAATCCTTCACTTTCTTTATAAACACAAGCAGACAGAAGCTTGCACACAGATTTGCAGAATATCAAACATGTGAGCATATGCCATTAGTGCAGTCAGTGGGTTTTTGGATTATATAATGGTATTCCACAGCTTCTAAGATGTCACACAGAGGTTTAGACTGATAGTGTCAGAGCAGCAGATTGTTGTTGTGAACATCCAGACGGATAAACTGCTAATATTAGTCATTCCAGCTCCTCTGTACAAACTTATCGCTTTACTGTTCATTATGACAGATTGAGTGTTTTTCTTCGCCTGGTCAGTAAGATGAGAAGACTGTTTGACTTTTTGAGTGCAGAGCATAATTTCACATGAATTGTTCTGAAAGTGAGCGTTTCACTTGGCTCATTATGAAATACATCAGGTCTTTGTTGTTTTTTTTTTTAAAGCAGTTTTTCTCAAGGTGAATGCCAAAACTTTGGTATCGCATTGGAAATATTAAATGTTTCTACAGAAACCTCAAAGTAAAATGCAGACTAGCTGTTGCATTACACTTTATGAGCTTCTCTTTGTGCCACAACTTATTTCTGATTTACACTGATGTTTGTACTTGATGTTTAAACAAAGGTGTGTGGAGTTATTCTATCCATAAGGGATGCACTGATAAGTGTCATGGCTGAAAGACAATATTTCCAGATATCAAATATATTCTTTATTTTCCCCAACACTTTGGACGCTGTGTAAAAACCCCTCCCAATTCTGAAACACAAACAGCAACAATAACAACTGTTGTTCATATTGACCCAATTTTACTTATCGGACCAATACCAATAAAAATAATGATCAGCATCGGCTGATATCGATGTATTGTGTATCCCTGATATCCATATAAGCCTACACATTTTTGTTTAGATAGTAGGATTTTGTGGCGTAAAAAATAAAATGCATTAATCATTTTAGAACTTTACTAACTTTTCATGTAACACATTTATTATTTACCTGAAAAATCCCAAAAAATCTATTCTGAGGGAAATTGTAAAAACCAACAAATTTGCTGGTAGATGTGAGGAAATTTTTAGACTCAGACATTCAGTTTTATTAGACTCACATCTGCTATCAATTATAAATATTCTGAGTATTCCTATAGTTCAGCTTTATTTGGGCTCTAGCTTGCAGCAGGGTTACAATGGAGCAACAAAGGGTACAAAAATATTGTTAAGTACAGGAGGGAGTCTCTTATTTCAAGAAATCCACCTAATTCTACATAAAAATCTACCACAATTGTGTGAAATGTGTCAAAAAAAACAGCAAAAAAAGAATACCCTGCCCACAGTAAAACATGACGGTGGCAGCTTCAGGATCTGGGGTTACTTTTATTCTGAAAGAGTTTGTTAGATGAAATCATGAGCAGTTCTAAACACCAATCAGCTTTGACCCTTGGCCTTCAGCTGTCTAATAGGAACCTGAAGATGAGGAGAGTCCTAACTTCATAAATCCAAACAGTGACTCCACCAGACGTACTGTAAGGTTTTGGACTGGCCTAACCAAAGTCCAGAGTTAAATCTGACAGAACAGCCGTGGAGCTCAGAGTTCCTCACAATCTGGTAGATTTGGGGAACTTTTGCAAGGCGGAGTTGGGAGATATAAGCAAGTCAACATGCTAGGTAGCCTCTTGAGCAAAGAAAACTGCTGAAAGTGATTCAAAAGGTGCTTCAGCAAAGAGTCACTTGATGTGCACCATTATGCAGCCAGGCTTCTGCAGCTATTTAATTTTTCATATTCTTCCCCAGAACATTGGTTTTTCAGCTGAAAAGAACAGAAGACATGTCACATCGAAGGTGGAAAATGATTTATTATTATCTATTGTATGTCCTGGCAATTTTACAGGGTTATTTAGATTTTTTTTTTTTTTAGAAATATTTTGTTAAAGTAAACAAAAGTAAGACATGTTTCAGACTTCACATGCAGATATGAAAACGTACAAGAGGCTGTCATTTGATGGCTTAAAATAACTTTCCACTTTGTCCACTTTGGAAAGGCGGTGGCTGTAAATAATGCAGTTTGCACCAGCAGAGCTTTCCTCATCCCCATCTACAGTCCTAGCATTAGACTAACATTTTGTTGTTTCAAGCGGTTAGCTCTCTTTCCATCTGCATATGTTTTCAAAATCATCTTCTGTGTTTTCTATTTTTTTTTTGCATTCCAATTGTCTTTTTTTTTTCTCGTGTTGACACTATGCTTGCTCCTCTCTCGCTCACCGACAGCATCTTTTCCCGTCCGTCGCTCTTCTATTTTTGGTCCGAGATGCATAAATTATTCACAATTTTTGCACGGACTTTCAGGCCAGAAAGTTATCAATGCGAGCTTTTGTGGGTCATCACATTACACCTGAACATCCACCCCTGGCACTCATAGGCTCACACGGAACGCGTGCCCAGAAGATGCTGTAGTCACGTTTTTCACCGCATGGATGAAACAAAATGAAAATCCTGACGATTTTATAAGCTTGTGATGATACATTAATTTACATCACCTGAAGGAGATTCTCTAAAAAAAGTACACCCTATTGGAGTTCTCATTACCTGGTTTTCACCAGGTTCTTCTGTTATACAAATTCACACACGACAGATCCCACTATTTCATTATTGAAATAGTGCACCACTAAAACAACAAAAGATACATATAAAATTAGTGAAATGTTTGAATTTGAAAGAGATGTGCTGAACAAGGACTTGCTAAAGCTACATGCTAACTGTAAACTTTTTAAGAAATTAAATTAACCGTTTGAGTGTTTTTAGGCACAAAAAACTGGGAATGTCATCCATCATTCCTATTAAAGTATAGCTAGCCAGCTAGCTACAAAATCCATCTCTTAAGTAGCCAACTGCAGGCTGGGTAGGAGCAGACAGCCTGACTCTTCAGCTAACTGAAATAAACTTGTTAGCTTGCTTGTTGCTCTTTAGAGAGCAGAGCGGCAAAAAAATTATAATATTTTGTGCACTAAGCTTTTTACAACTACAAAAGTTAGTATGGTCAAAGGTTGAGCAACACCAATAGCCTAACTCCATAGTGCTAGCATTAAAGGATTTGGACGATTAGCCATGACTTGTGGAACCAAATGACAGATTCTGTCATGAACCCAAACATACATTGATGTTCAGAGTGGCCTAGCTAGTGTTTAGGGCTTTACGTAGAGCCATGTTAGTTTGCTTAGCTTCTTTACTTTTGAAAACTGCCTTTTTGGATGTTCTTTCATAAGATTATGTCAGAACTGTATTTGGAAACAGAAACTGACTCAGACTTTTCAACCAGAAACCCCTCATGTTAAGTGATTTTCGGCTGCTGTTTTCATTGTCAAACCTCCAAGTGAGATCGCGCCTTCAGGTTGCTATTGAGGAAGCTAACACTTTCTCGATCTGCCATCTTCCCTTACAAGCAGCAGTTTGCACTCCGCTCTGAGAAACAAGTTTCAAGGGTAGACAAGGGACCAGGAATATCTGGACTTAAGGCTGCATGAGTTACAGCTCAGCAAATGAGTTGGTGTTACGCAACAGCTCAGTCAGCCCAGCTGGAGATCAGGAGGGAGAGAGTATGCAAGCTGAGCGAATGAGTAAGCCCAGGGACAGAGAGTAGAAGGCTGGAGAGAGAATAACAGCGAGTGAGCAGAGAGTGGGGCAGATTACAGCTGGATGCGGCTCCTACGCGGATGTGCTACCGTCTCTTACATCTCTTCTCTCTGTCATGCAGTGCGGCGAGATGATGAGGGGAAACACAGTTTGCTTCTATCCACAAAGGGTTTGAAGTGAAGGGCATAAAGAAGAATAAAGAAAAAGAGGATAAGAAGAAAGCAACCAACTTCCCCCCAGTGAAAAAATTTCCCCTTTTTGTTTGCAGCCAGACTATGAGGCTGTGAGTTCGGGTCCTCGTCCCTCTTGCAGAGTTCTTCTTCTTCACTACCTGACACTATGCCACCGAGGGATAGATGGAGGAGCGGAGGCAGCTGCCTCTGGATGCTGCTGCTCCTGCCCCTGCTCTACTGTCTGGTTCTGGCACAGGGCTTCACGCTGAGTCCAGAGGACAGCCGGTCCACCACTGCCACGATGCTTCCGGAGGACTGGACCAGCACCATGGTGCCACTGCAGCCGGACCTGCAGACCGTAGCCCAAAAGCCCACAGAGGAGCCGGCGGAGGCGCAGACGGAAGACCAGACGGAGGCGCCGACGGAGATGCAGACTCAGGTCTTCACCAACAACTACACAGGTTGGGTCTTCCATTAGTCAGCCACTGTTTAGTGTTTTCTGAGATTGTGTGAAGCTTTTTTTCCCTTCAAACTTGGTTTAAGTTTATTTTAAAATTGTGACTGTTGACTCTCACACTGAAACAATGGTCTTGATGTGGCAAAGCCCGGCGTTAACCTGAAGTAGTCTGCAGTCACAGTGATGCCAGCTGCGAAAATCAAGTTCTCATTGGGGAGTTCAGCAAATGCAAAACTTTCCACAGCTGAAAACAAGCACTACATGAAATATAAATACACATTTATACATTTGGCTGAAACATTTAAACTATTTCCCATCAGAACAACACTGACTGTTTCCAGTGCTGTGCTGAGCGGTCTGTCCTCTAGAATCTTGCTCATACAAACATCCTCCCACTTTTCTCCATAAAGACTATCACCTCATCCTTGGTTTTAACTAAAAAATTTTAAAAATCCGCATTTTTTGTAAGGGTGGAATATCACAAGTCCTGTTTAGACAACTTTAATCAAATTCTAGTTCATTTGTCTTGAAGTCCAGTTTGTTTGGTGAGGTGTGAATGTGCAATCAAACTCTGATGCGGACCAAAAAAGCTAACTGGTCCACCTGCAAATGTAAGTCCCTGTTTGGCTAAAGTGAACTCTGGTACGGTTTGAATGCGCATGTGAACGCCAAGCAGACCAGAGACCTCTTCAAAACCAAGAAGCAGGCTATAGTGAAGGGAATTCTGGGTAAATACAACCAAAACAAACGTGCAAGTCCAGCACTACATGGAGAAATGGCTGTCACTTGCAGTCTCCTGCCAAAGACGAAAGAGAAATCCTACAACCACTAAAATCTGACGCCACTCTTATTTTTGTTTGTATTTTGTGGAGAAGGAAGTTGCGTTCAGCGTCTTCTTCAGAGGTTTTAGTGTTGTTTCCTTCAGTGGTTCTTGGTGCAGTGCCACCACAGCCCAGGGGGTGAACAGATTTTTTTATAGGGTTTGGTTCATTTGACACAGTGCAGTATGAAACTGAACAAATATTACAATTTTGATCCCCTATCAAACCGAATCTACCGACTATCATGTACGAAAAACACAACCAACTTCCATCATAAACCTGAAAAGCCGAGCTACTCTCTAACATCTAGTTAATGCTAGCCATTTCTGGAATTAAGAATGGTTACCCCCTCCCACCCACACACACACGTCATTTTTGTAAGGGGTGAATCCTGTCGTTTCAGCCGCTCATGCAGATCACCATTCTGAACAGTGTCACTTGCCAAACACAAAGAGCACATGGTAGAGACTAAAAGCCTGTACGACTGTGTGTGTGTGTGTGTTGCAAGATATGCGACAGACTTCTACAATAGATAAAAATAAACACTCGTGATCTCAAATTTTGAAGGGTTACAATAGTATTAGTTCTTCTCTGAAGACTCTTCCTCTGCTACCAGTAGTTGACTAAAGGCCGATTCTGTCTGAAGCGCCACCTAGGATTGAAAAAAAGAACTGCAGCGCCTCAACCGCGCTTCAAGCAAAGATATGAATCAAACACAGCTTGGTTGTATCTGGACAGCTGCTCTGCAATGGCGAAGTCAAATATCTTTTAAATATTTTTTTTAATGTTTACAGTATTTTTATAACAACTGAAGGTAACACAGTTACTAGATTGTGCTATAAAATGGCACAATGTGCCTGGAAAATATATTATACCCCCATTTATGTCATGTTCAAGCCATAAAAACTATTAAAATGTTGCTCTATTATGTCTTTTTGATTTTGACCCTGAAAACAAATGACAAACAAAGACTTATCAACACAAATCAAAGTTTTACATGAAACCTAAACATTTCTTAGAACCAAACACTGAATCTAACTTGAAACGGTATTCCACAAACACAGATTTCTTTAAGAACTACACAAAAAATGTCTCAGAAACAGATACTGGCTAATGCAACTTTTGTCTGTGTCAAAAAACAAGTGTAACTGACTATTTTAAGAGAGTTAAACATCTATTTGGCTTTGTAATGCCACGCCATGATGATGTTTTTAGAGTATCGAACAGCTTTTAATCAAAACCCAACAGCTAAGTGAGCTTAAGTTTCACCAACAGATTGCTATTTCACACGTAAGGACACTTGCTTATCTGCTAACTGGGACAGCTATGAGTGGGAATAAGTTGGCGTGCCATCAGACCTGAGTGCTTCTTACTTCTTAATGAGGTTCCTTCTTAGTTTTAGATGTGTGTGTAGCTGATAGTGTTCAGGAGTTGCCGGGGCTCGCGTGCTTGTTGTCGGCGGCTGTGTGCTTCAGGTGTTGCCGTGGAAAACAATTCATTAAAACTGGAGCTGTTCAGGCTGAAGGGAACGCTGCAGCGTGGCTCGCATGACTTCACTTCCACTGGAGCATGAGCTTCCACTCTCCTTCACTTTCTACCTTCTCCCAACGCGCGTCTCTCTTTCTCAGTCGATGTGTCACCTTCTCGTTTTTCCTCCTTTTCCGTCATTTATTCTTATGTCCCGCTTTTTTTCCGCGGCCTCGTCGTCACGTGTTTACGTGAACTGCCCAAAGCGGATCAAAAAAAAAAAAAAAAAGCGGGACCCTCACGTGCTCGGTACACACTCGTTCACTCACAAACACAAGAAACGGACGTTCAGACCGCAGAAATCTTCTTAAAGGTTTAGAGAGTAAACACAGTTGCTTATTTCATAATGGGAGCTTTCTGTCTAACCGAGCCAAAGTAAGCACTTTATGCTTTAACAGCACGCACACCCGCACTCCCCCCCCCTCCCCCCCTCCCACACACACATACACACACACCCCCACACACACACACACACACACGCACACACACACACAAAGAGATCAGCTGGCTTGCCACATTGCACCACATGCGTGAATTACACCATACCGGAGCTTCGGCTGTGGGGGCATTTCCGAACATTTAAAATCCCGAAGCTGTGATTAATATCAAAGTGTTCGTCGGACGGTAAACTACTGTGCTTCGTTCAGATTTCATCTGATTTGTTTGAAGCTGTTCTCTGGCTTTAGAGTTGGATTGCAGCAGCAACACTGGGTTTATGTTTGGGACATTTTTGTCATTTTTAAATTGGCTTCCTGTACAGAACAATTAATTCCAATTAAAGAGGCTGTCAGAAAGGCTTTTTCACCACCGGACCCCGGGGATTCTGTAACAAATGAAAGGCAGTCGGAGCTATTTCCCAAGGAGTGGAAAAACTTTATTCAATAGGCCTACATTTATTTTAAAAAAGTAATCATAGGGTCACGCAGTACTATTTGCACAACTTGGGATTCATTTATTTGTGGTGGCTTTTTGTCTGTGTGTTGTTACAGTTTACAAAGCGATGAAGAATATTTGCTCTCTTTTATTTTTGTTTAGCTACATCCGATTTGAATGCTTCACACCACTGGAAAATTGTATTACCTGATTACTGCCTGTTCTGTAGAATCATGACATCTGTTAAATAGAACTTGTCTGACAACATGATGTCGGCTCAAAACTTCAAAAAGTGACAAATGTTCAGAAGAAAAAGTCAAAGTTTTGGTGCTAGGATGAGGTGGTGAGAGGGGATTTGGCCGCACCACCTGTAATTTCAAAATTAGTGTATTTTGAAATTACACTAATTTGATGTTGGTTTGCTTGGTGTCCTGGTGTTCCAGATTAGTTGCAGGCAACCTTCTGATAAGTAGTGTTTATTTCAGCTTTAGAGATGCGCTAAGCTGCGACATTAACACGGTAACACAACCTATTGACCTCAACAGTGTAGGCGAGAGGTAATGTTGGTGCTAATCCCCACATGAGGCCTCTCACTGACTGAACTATCTTTAATCTGTCCAGGCAGCAGTTCACTCATCTCTCTTTTACTTTTTTATTTTATTTAAGAATTAGTTTTCCTTAAACATTATTTTTCTGAGTCCAGATATTAGACACCCAACTCCTTTGCTGATTCTAGATTCTAGTCATGACAAGGTGCCCTGTTACTGCTGTTAAGAGCTGAATAATTTAACAGTACCATAAATACTGACCAAAAAAAAAAGAATTCAGATTTAGATTCATCTGCATGACAGTAAGCTGCTTATTCTTCGCTCTGAGTCCAGTAGGACGTTTGGCCAAAAGACTTAAATGTAGATGCTAACCCTTTACAGGGGTTTCAGTCAAATGAGTTTATGTATAAAGCCAATTAGCCTTCTCTATTTCAGGTTTTTTCTAGTACTACCAATCCCGCTGACATGTTAACACACAGCAGAACGGATTTTCTCTCTGGAAGCAGATGTATGTTAAAGCCAATTACCTTTGTCCATTCAAGGTTTTCTATTCTTGGTGCTGATGCAAGACTTTGTGTGTGAGTTTCACCTTAGCGTCCAAAACAAGGACTGTAAACCACAAGTTTTGTTTCAACATAACTGGGAATGTATATTTAAAAAAAGAACAAGAAAACAACTTCTCAAAACCTATCAGGTGATTCATTCTGCCCTTCGATTTTTACCCTTTTGTTGCTTTCACAAATCAATCTGTGTGTGAATTGGTCTCACTCAGGCAGCATCACCTTGTTGACTTCAAACAATTTCTGTGTAGTTCTAGCTGGATGTTTCGGGTTGTTGTCTTGGAAAATAAGTGTTCCCGTAAAGCTGTGATTGTAGCCAGAAACATTAATGGTACGACAACACCGAACGTGTTTCTCGTGTCTGGTTTACATTCAGAGTCTATTTGGAGGCACGACGGGGGCTAATCGGGCCATCAGATGCGTCAAACGGATCCAAAGCGTCCCATAAATAGGCCCGCAACAGAAAACAAGGGCTAGAGCGATTTTGACGCACCCTCGACACACCTCCTCCACATAGACTTTGAATGTAAACCAGATGCGCCTGACATGTAAAACGCTAGGTGTAGAGCAAAATGTCAAGCATCTGCATTCAAAGTGCATACGGGTCGAACTTGAAGCATCAGACACGTTTTTGACGCGTGTAACGCGTTTGGTGTGAACACACCACAATGAACCAGTGAACGGACCTTCCAGAACCAGATGTCTTTATGTTAGAAACACTAGAAACAAACTCACTGCACTCAAATGATTTCCACTCAACTCATCTTGAGACTAGCACCAATTGGTTGGACCTCTATTGAATTAGGTCAGTCACTTTAAAGGGGATGATTGTTTATGCAACCCCTGTTTTATGTTAGATGTTATGTTTTTAGTTGCCATATTGTTGTAGAAATCAGTTTTCACTACCTGAGTTATTTTTGTCAAAAAAAAAGGCAAATTTTGTTGATCCTGGTTGATTTGTAAAAGCAACAAAAGGGTAAAACATTTGTAGGCATTGTAACAGAACTTTGACCATAAGCTTAAATTGTGAAGCTAATTACCCTATGGATGAACCTAAAGCATGGATGGACAGGTTTTCCTTTGTCCACGTCCCAACCAGAAACACTCATAATCCTGACAGGATTTTGAAGTGTGCCAGCTTAAAGGGTTGTCAAGCCTCGGAGTGATGTGGAAAATTTACAGCAATATCCTCTGGCACACCACAGAGCAGGCGATGTTACTTAGACAGGAAGCTGCAGCAGCCAATACAGTCTCTTTGATAGGAAAAATCCTGATCCTGCGGGGTTTGCCAGTTTTGCAAAACCCGCACACAAAAGCAGAAGAGATGGCTTTCTAGGTGCAAGAACTAAAAACCAACAAGAATCATAAGTTGGGTGTAGTTAGAGGCCTCTAATCCAGATCTTGTGATCTGTCACTGAATTATGAGTTTTTAAGTTAGTAGCGATTTCTCATCCCTATAAATATCCTTTACAGCAAAAAAAAAAAAAGAAAAATCAACTCCCCCCCCCTTTGAACGACAGCATTGGGATTTCTGCTGACCTGAATGGCGGGTAGAATTTCTTCGGATATAAACACACATACGTAAATGCCCCAACAGAGCCAGAGGTATTTATGTCAGCAGCTCACTCTGGCGTCACTTCAGGTCCCCGCCGGCTTGGAGAGCTTCGGACAAAGACGTCCCTCTGTCTGCTGTCTGTCAATCCAATATAGCTGTTGGCAGTGACTCCACTTCGTTATTACCTTCCCACAGTTTAAAAGTGGCTGCTGAACAAAGACACTTAGTGAGGGACTGAAATGAGCCTTGCCCTTCCTCACTTCGGTGAGGCAGCGAGAAGTTAAGTGAATTGCAGGAACCAGGAAGGTAAAGATGTAGCACAGTTAAACTTGTGTAGAAAGTTGTATACTAACATGCCACAGTTCAATACCAGTCTTAGATTGATGGACTGTGTAGGACACACTTGCCACAATTAGAAGGGTGTTAGAAAATGGATGGATGGATGGATTACATCAACCCTCAATCCAAGTTTCTGTTCATGGAAACATTGATTTTTATTCATGGTATTCAGACAGGAAACAGGTAGCGACGTACTAAGGTTAGGAATCTAACCCCAGACAGCTGGTTCGTGGACTAATAGCCTCTGAACATGTGGGTCTCACTCTACCACCATGCCAGCAATGTCACCTTGCATGACGTTTTAAGTGAAACTTTAAAGGTCGGTCTACTAGTACAGTAAAAGTAGATCAAAGTTTTCAGTGCGTTTTCCAAAACCTTAGAAATGGCTTTGGAACCCTTTGAAGTCAGATTGATATCAATGACTTTGTTTTTGGGCCTTGATGTGTCGCTTTCAGATCTTCTTTTAATCTACTTTATATTTTGTCAGGCAGGTTCTGCTAAAGTGAAATATTCATTCTATTAGTGTGGCAGCACACAAGCTAATGAAACTGAAACAAAAGTACCTTTAATATTCACTGTGAGTTTACTGTTTAACCAGGGAGACAATTATTGTTTTGCTTCTTCTTGTATATGTTTTTCTCCCTTTTCCGGGTGCATTTTTTGACTGATGTGTTAAAAATTAATTCACAAGCCAACGAGTAAGCATTTCTGTCTGCAACTGCGATGAAGGCTAATCACTGGCTGGAAACAAGATGGTCGCGTCTAATTGGGCATCTGAAATAAGCACTGCTCTATGAGTCTTGTCGACAGTTCAGTTACGTTTCCACAAATTGGTAGTTGCCAAGGAGATTAATATTAATGATTTTGGAGGTGAGGACATTGGAGGTAGGTTCCTCACTATGTGGGTGTGAATATGAGTGGGAACATGGGCTGGAATGTGGGAACGTGGGTGGGCCAAGAACGAGGAGGAACTGTACTCAGCTATGCCAGAAATGTCAGATGTCATAGTTGACATTGCTGGCTAGTTTGCACTAGTTTCTCCGAAATCTCTCAGAATATTTGATCATTGCGGATTTCCCGGTCCAGTTGACTCTGTATGTGCTATTCCGCCACAATTGACAAAAACGTTTGGACCTCAAGGTTCGACCACGGAATAGTCCATTTGCAGTTCAGCATTTCGCCAACTAGTATGGTCTAGCTGCGATTTGAAAATAGTGGCTGAGGTGTTGACGTAAATCCACAGGCCAATCAGCGAATGCAGTCTGCTACCAATCAAATTGCTTGTATGCAATACCCGGCTTGGTTCGGCTTGCACCACCACTGAGATGGTTCCAAAAAATGGAGAAGAACTTTGCAGGATGGAGACAAATCTGGCCGGAGTTGACTGGTGAAGAACAGGTTAAAGCCACGCCCATGGAACTCACACCCTGTTGCCAAGTTCTGGACCAGAGGACTTTGGTTTGCTTGCAAAATATAATGTTGGAGGTTTTCCTGGGTGAACCTGGCCCATAGTCCCCCTGGTTACACTAATTAAAAGCTCCAGGTCACTTTACACCATCTGCTGTCTGCAACCGTGACGTTGGCTTTTTAGCTTGTGCTCTATTTACCTGGGCAGATTATCTTCTGTCAATTGAAGCTAAAGCTGTTAGTTAATGGAGAGAGAAAGTACCTTCGTACCTCTGTGTATGACAGACTGCAAAGCATAAGAAGTATAAGGTGCTGCTAAATGGTACGGACTTCATGTTTGTAAATGAAAACTCCAGAGGTTGTAGGCGAAATACCCTTGGCTTCATGTGTTTGCTTGGGGACGTCTACTACGCAAGCAGAAACAGAGCTGAGGGGATTAGGCAATCAGTTGTGGTACAGCGCATCAGCGAGTGGCAACCGAAATAGATATGCGGATGGAGAGGACACAGAGGAATGATGTTTGAGGTCAGATCACACAAGAGAGCATCTGGAGCAGAGGGAAAACAAAAGCTGAGGAAGGGACACGTGGAAGGGGCACGTCAGCCGTCAGCCACAAATGCCATCATTCATTAGCTTCAGTACCGACTTCCAGCGTCTTGTAAAGGCTGACTCAGATTATTTGTATTTTGGTGCATTGTTTATTTGGAGTGTTTCAGATCTGTCATGTCCAACTTTGAGACATTTCTAGAAATCTTTTGCGTTGTGTGTGTCAGAGAAGGGGGACATAAAGGTTTGTCAGAATGCATGTGATAGAAGAAGCCACATGTTTTTAGACTTTGAATTGGTATAAATATATTCAGGTCGAGCCATGAAGAAGAATTAAATATTATGTAGCACATTGCAAAAGTACAGCTTGAACTTTTCCACGTTTTAGCAAGTTGCAACCGCAGAATGCCATGCATGTTTGATTTCTGATAGTCCAATACAACTTGGTGCATAATTGGAAAGTAGAATGGAATTCAAACATTTTCATCAATAAAAAGTGTGACATGCATTTATTTTCAAACACCTCAAGCCCCCTTTTTGCAGAAGCACACAAACCTTCTAGGCAGCCTGTTCACCCTCCTCTCCTGTGGTGGCGCTGTTTCTTTCTCGTGTTGAAAGAAACAACACAGAAGTCTCTGAAGAAGACACAGAGTTCACAAAATGTTAAACAGTAAACTGAAACTGAAATCCTATAACCAGATGTTACTGGTTGTAGGATTTCTCTTTTCTCTTTGGTAAAAGACCGTGAGCCATTTCTCTCGTGTTTGCATTTACCCAGAATGCCCTGTGCTTTCGCTTGCTTCCTGCTTTCCCACTTGCAGTCACATATGTATTCAAATCACACCAGAGGTCATTTCAACCTTGTAGGCAGATCAGAGTTAAATTATGGATTCACACTCCCCCAAATGAACCAGACTTTCTAATCAAACAAACTGGAGTTGGAGTTGATTGCTCTGAGTTTTATTTCGGAGGGAAAAGACCTATAAATGCACATCAAGAGATTTGGAAAACTATGATTTACCTCCACCACTCTTTGTCTAATCTGTTTGCCTTCTAAAATCCCACTAATGTTTATAAAAGTTATTGGTAGTAACTCGGCAAAATGTGGCAAAAACGAAAAAATCAGGTTTTGAGAAAACTTTAGCAAGGCTCTCCGGTTTATCTGTGAAAAGTTTGTGGGAACAAGGACTAATCTTTATTTAATCACATACTAGTCCAAGTGACTCTCCTGACAGAGACAAGTGGGAATAGTCATGAAGAAGAACGCAGCAGAGTGAATGTTTGGTTGGCACTACCGGGTTGCCGGGGTCGGATGTGTCAGAGTTGTATTAGTGAAGCAAGAGGATTAGGCACATAGACCAAAGAGCTAAGTCAACACTCACACACACACGATGCTTGAGCTGATTTCAACCACTTGCTTTTGTCATGGACACACAAATTGGTGTGAAGGAAATGTTATTTAAATAATATTGGCATGAGTTTTAGTTTTTATTACTGCTGCTCCCCACCAGGAGCTTCAACCCTCAGAGAGATTTTGTACCTTTCTCTGGTCACTTAGGTAAGGAATTGGGAATGTTATAGTTTATGTGATTAATTATGTTATTTTTCTTAATATAAACACACAAATAATTTTTAGTTCTTTTCCACCTACAGCCTGTATATGAGAAATTTTTTTTATGTATCCCCTTTGCAGTCATGAGAAAACAGCACTCCATCACATTACTTTTTAATAAAAAAACACTCAGCACCCCCATATCGTTTAAGAGCTGCTGCTTTTTATTTTTACAGTGACTAAATGAACCATTTGGTTGGTTGATGCAACAATCTGGTGATGGATCTAAATAAAATCCTAATAAAAGTAACAATAAATGGGGATTTACTCCACAGTCAGATAAGCAATACATGAGCTTCCCGTTTGCCGAAAAGTGGAACAATAATTTACTCGGATGAATGTCACCTCCTTTCAGTTTAATATCCTGATCTCATTGAGATGCAAATTTCAGTCATTTTTATCCTTTTGGGCAGGTTTTAGATATGTCAAACACATGAAAGACAATCCTAGTCTGTTTTCAGCAGCAAGAATTATGGAGGTGACTTAAGTAATGATATTTTCTGACTGAAAAATCCAAGTATGGAGAGTCATTCTACAAGTTTAAATTGTTCAACTCTACTCCGCTTTATCTGCCTTGGCAGTTTCTGGCTCTGGACATCTAGGCATTCTGTTCCCTAGTTAACTCTGTTACTGTTTGTTACTTGTTACACCATGTGATGCTGCAAACACTTCATAATCATCAGTGCTAAAAGGTTCTGTCCCAGATACTGGGTGTAGGCAAAAAACCCTGGTAGAAATGATGCAAAAAGGATCGATAATCCCCCTGAAATCACTAAAAACCAGAGTTAAATGAGGATGTGACACACATTGTCTTCATGGTTCACTACATTCAGTGATGGCTTTTCATACCTGTGTTATCCCAGAGATACAGGTTAGCAAGAGTCCAGAATGCAACTGTTTGCTTAGGGACCATCTACAAATTCTAGTAGTCGAAAACACGTAAACAAAAAACTTCTAGGTGACCCAAACACTGAGAACCAATAAAACTACTCCAGACTAATAAGGTTCCTCAGATTTCATGAGATTTTTATTGAAGGCATGGAAAGATGTGGGTTCAAAATGGTGGTTTGAATTGACAAACTGGTAAGTTAATATGGTGTGTCATGACCAGAAGCAGGACATTTATGCCTAGGAATCTCTAAAGTCAATGAATTCGAAGCAATTCTGCTAAGAAGACTGGGCCAAAATTCTTCCACGAAGATGTAAAAGACTCACTTCAAGGTATCGCAAATGCTCAACGGCAGTTGTTGCAAGCGGTGGCACAACAAGCTATTAGTTTGAGGAGGCAATTATTTTTTTTAGGACCAGGTTCGCTTGAACAACTTTTTTCTCTTGATAATGAATCTGCGTTTTGTATTTACTTAGGGTATCTTTGTCTGATGGTAAAATCGGTTGGATGATCTAAACAGGAGCAAAGAAAATAAAAGAAGAAATATGCAAGGGAACAGAAATGGGTTATAAATCCATCTTTAAAAAAAAAAACGAAAACAAAAACTAACTGCCTGCCCATTTTTTCCCAGTGCTCTATCCTGTATCCCTTTATGCACGTGTCTGGTGTGTGTGCTTTGACTTGACTGCCATCATCTTTGCACAAGATCACGGGATCGTCTCTCTCACTGTCTCTAGCATTGCAGAAATCCTCCCATCTGCCACTCCTAATCAGCAGAGAGCAGCCTGCATGTTCACAGGGTCTTACAGTGGGATGACATAGGCCCATATACACACTCATAAACAAGCACACACACTCACAGATTACATTCATACTGACACAGAAAGTCATAGAGCAGAATCCTGCTCCCCTCTGGCTATTATTCATCATAGCAACATCTGGAAACACAAAAAAGCCATTAGAACATTTACAATCTGCACAAAACTTCCTTATTTATGATATAATTTACTTGTTTTTACAGTATGAATATGATGTGAATTATGTAAATTCAAGCTTTGCAAAATCATAATGCAATATTGCTACGCAGGCTGGGTGGGCATAAAAAATGGATTTTAATCTACTCATCAGTCCGTCCATTTGTCCATCCAGCAGTCATTGGGCGAGAGGCGGTATCTACAACTTGCATAGATCCCCGGTAATGTGGGAATATCCACTATAATTTTATAGAAATCTTACATATTTTCAAACGAGGAGGGAGTGGAAATGACAAAGGAACTAGGAGAGTTAATGACAGGTAAGTGGATGCAACTGGGGGAAGGGGGTGATAGAGGTAAATGAGGAAGTGATTAACACAGGGAGGATAATGGTGAGTTGAGGTGAGGTGAAAAACAAATAAAAAACAGAGAACTAAAAGGGGGAAAGAAACCTGAACTTAACAGTAAACCGAAAGGTACACTAACCAAAAGAAACTAATCTAAAACACAATGAGACTAAACTGACAACAGGGATAAACTAAAGAAATAACCAATAAATGATCGAAATATATACATAGATGAAACACTAATAGATCATAACCCAGTTTTACAACGCCCATACTTTCTTTGACATCTTGTCATAATGACTTCCAGAATGGTGGAGGAGGTCATTATTACCTATTTTAAATTACCTATTACCTGGTATACCTTGATAGCACTAGCTGTCCCATCTGCTTTACAGAGTAAAAATAAAAACAAGGGTCCACATGATAATGCTTGGTCTTTGTTTCCCTTTCAATCAGGTATGTCCTGCGTACCCGTCCTGCCACCTCGTCGGGGTTCCTTCTACGTGGAGAGTGGAACAGGCATGTCGGTGGGCAGTGTGCTGGCCTTCTGGTGCAGAGAGGGATACCAGCTGGTTGGCAGCGACAAAATCTCCTGCCATGTCAGAAGTGGCAAAGCGCAGTGGAGCAACTACTTACCCGTCTGCGAAGGTGCATAGGTCCATCTTTGAATGTGTTTATGTATCCTGCATTATTAATGGTCAACGTCATTATCTTATGGCTCAGCCTTGACGTCAGTCCAGTCCAAATGGAAAACAAATGATCAGAAGTGTTAATATAAGCATGCTTTATCTTAAAACAGCGATCCCCAGACCGGAGGACCGTGGACTGAGAGTGGCCGTGTTGGCTTCAGTTGTGAGTGGCATCGTCATTTTCGCCATGTCCTTGTCCTTCCTCGTCTGCTGCCTGCAGGAGAGATCTAGCCGGGACCGTGCCAAGAAAGACGGCCGGAGCAGGTGGGCTTGGACGTTTGGCTGAGAGACATGTTGGTTGTTCTCTAGTTAGCTAAAAGACCTTTGTCTTGGTCAGACGCAGAGAGAAGAGATCAGGCCGCCGCAGTGAATGCTGGCTGGAGACGGAAGAGGGAGAGTGGGAAGCCTTCCCTCCACCCAAGATTTTCCACCTGTCCCAAAGGATGAACCCCCGTCTGGCACCTGACAGTCCCCTTTACCTGACAGGAGGCCTCAATGGATACGAGAACAGAGGATACCAACAGTAAATCATCATAACAAACCACTTCAAAATGATTGTAAAGTTTACATAAAATAATGTCATAACCAGCTAGTGATCATTACCAGCTGTGTGCTCAGCTGTGTACACAGCTGCTCAGTGTGCCCTAGAGCAGCTGTAGCTACTATCCAGTTGCTTTCCACCATTAGTGTGTGACAAGCTTGAATTGATGAATGACTTAATGCAATGTGAAGCACTTTGGGGTCCTCTGGACTTGATATAGTGCTATGCAAGTACAAGCCATTTAACATTTGAGTCTTGGAACCTTAGACACTGTGAACTCAAACATTGCATTGGTTTGCATTGACTAACAGTGTTCTTCTCGTTGTTCTGTGTCCTGTTCAGGAGTCAGGAGAGTCTGCTGAAGACCTCTCTGCCTGGACTCTACCGTTCTGAGTCCCAGCTGTACCCACACGTCGTCCTCCAGAGGGTTCCTACTCCTACTGCACCCTCTGCTCCTTCCGCTCCATCGGCTCCTCTGTACCTCCACCTTCCCCCGTCTTCTTCGGCAGGCTCCTCCCCAGCCCACACCATTACCCAAAGCCAGCCACGGATCATGGCGCAGTACCCCACGCCAACGTATCCGCCCAACCCCAACACAGCTGTGCCTACTTACCCCCACCCAACACCAGCTCCTATTTACCCCAATCCTAACCCACCACCTCAGAGGCCATGGCAGTAGCTTTGTCTTCTGTTATCCTGCTCTACAGGGTGTTCTAGCTGGCTATGCAGAAGAAGAGCAAAGAAAGAAAAGGCCAGAGTCACATTCTGAAGAAGTCCTTTTAGGTTTTCTTATCCCCGTTTTCTCTCTGTTGAAAATGCCTTGCTCCAAAGCAGACATGAAGGAAATGCAGCAAACAACAAAGTACTCCTTGTTACTGCATGCTTGAAGCACTTTTCCTACCGCAAGCACTTTACCAGTGAACAGTTGAGTTTTCTTAGTTCTACCTGAAATGTTGGTGAAACAGAAGGTCATCAGTGAAAACTCTGCTTTCTTACAAGGAACTCTATCAAGCCAGTAAACAAAGGACCTTGGGTTGGGGTTGTAATTTGTGCACTAACCTCATTTGTAAAAGAAACCTGCCGTAGTAGGTGTGTTTAGGCAGCTCTAAGCCATTTAATGTATTTTCTATCATTAACTGCTTTTAAGGAAGATCCCTATCAGCCTTTTTTCAGGTGTTGCTGATCTAATTAAGTTTTAACTAAGTGAAATTGTGCTTGTGTATTGACTAGAGCTGTGAATAAGTTAATGAATACAGGTCTTCTTAATATTCTTGTACTTTCTGGACCTATGACTACAACCGGCACTGTGACTAATGCTGCTGTTGTTACAGCCACTAAACAAATCTATTTTGCACTATTTGTATGGATTTCAAATTGTAGAGAGAGCTCCTCAGCTGATCTTCAACACCAAAACAGTTCTGTTAATGTTTTCTCTGTGTGTTATCTTACAAAAGTCAGCACTTGAGTGACTGACTAGACATTGTAACATTCCCCAACAGGGGGATAGTGGTTTGCTTAGATCAAGTATATAGAGATTTCTTTGAGTCCTACAACACCAGAGTTCAAAGAGTAACATATATGTTGAAGATGATCATTTTTAAGATAATCTCTGGTTTTATATAATAAAAGTGATGTAAAACAATGCAAATCTATTGTTGATCCATTGTAAACTCTGTTGAGTTTGTGTATAAAGTCTAGCCATATAGATACAGTCCCTTGCAAAAGTAAACATACAGTCTCTCTTTTATCCTTCCACATTTTGGGTGGCAATGAAGTACAAGTTCACAACTGTAATACTTTTGGGGTATCTACTAACTTTTTGTCTGCTCTTCTGTGCACAAATGCTCAAGCTCAATAGGAACTGGGAAGCAGGTATAGGATTTAGGTCGGGACTTGACTGATCTAACAAATAAAAGTGCTTTGATCTAAACTGTTCTGTTGTATTTCTGGATGTATGTTCAGGATCATTGTACTGCTGGATGATGAGCAAGTCTTTTGCAGCCTCTAAGAGGTTTTCTTCCATGATTGCTCTTATGCACTTATCCTCCGTCCATCTTTCCTTAACGGCAACAGATTCTCTGTTGCCGTTAAAGCCGCATGAATCTGGAGACGATTTGTTCAGGATGTTATGCGATATTAAGCCCCTTCTCTATTGTCAACTTTCAGTCTAGCCGGTTAATGTCTGGTTTGGGTCTAGCCAAATATCTGTTGGCAGTGTGTTTCTCATTAAATGGGCAGGAATGTGGGAATTTGAGCAGGCATTAGCTCTGGTCAATATGTCGATAATGTCATTTTGTCTTTTTTTCATATTTGTTTGTTATGGGTTGCCCTGAACCACTGATGCTGTAAGCGCTCTTTCGCAAGTACCGCTTATGCCTATCCAGTGACATAGAACTATGGGCCAACCAATGAATGCAGTCTGCTGCCAAACGAGTCGCTTGCATTCAATACCTGGCATGACCTGGCTAATCCAGGGTAGGATCTGCCCAGGATCCTACCCTGACACAAATCTCTCTGGAACTGACTGGGGTAGAACCATTTAAAGCCACGCCCATGGAGAAGAGGCTTTATCAATCTGACCAGAGTAACTTCATCCATGTTTCCTGTGTCCCCTACAAGACTTGTGGCAATAACATCCTTCTTATCATTCCTCCATAAAAGTCTGTTTGTGCTGTATGGACTTATATTTATTCTGCTGACAGATTCTCACAGCTGAACTGTGGACGTCTGCAACTCTTCCAGATTTTACCACAGGCCTTTCATTAATATGCTTATCTGCTTAATATTCCTATGGCAACACATTTCTGCCAAAAACTCTGAGGAGCATATTAATTATTAATAATTGTTTTACCACTTAGTGTGCTGCATTCACGGGTCTGTGAAGAAGTGGAAATGTCCATGGTCAGAGCATACTCTGTTGATTAATAAATGATGCTCTGTTGTATTTCCTTAATTCACTCCTCAGGGTTTTTGGCTTTTGTCATATTCTTGATACCTGGCCAGTCATTTTATTGCCATTAGTAAAAAGCTAAATTTAGCACAGGTGGATTTGATTAATTAGATAAGTTCTTAAGGCGATTTGTTCTTTTAAATTTTATAATTGGTGTAAGAGTAAAGAGGCTAGATGCAAAAGACAAATTATTCTTTGTAAAAATTTAGCAAAGTCTTGTATTCTTTCTCTTTCACTTTATAGTTATACCCTACTTTGCTCTTGGTTTCCACATGAATTCTCAATGAAACATATTAAGGTTTGTGTTTATACCATAATAAAATGTGGAAAAGTTCAAGCACATTATGAAAATTGATGTTCCGAGGGGAAGTACTTACTGTCGACTACTGCCAACTGAGCGAGAAGTGACTGTCCTGAGAGCGAAGGGGGGAGGAGGGGCTATTCGACTTAATTACAGAATTTACGGGAAAATACTAATACGGGAGAGTGATGGGACAGAGGAGTAAAATGTGGTAGTTTCCCTTCCAAAACGGGAGACTTGACAGTCTGAATTTCAAAAATAAAAAATAAAGTTCAAGATATGTAGCAAAAACAGCCCTTTGTTGCATGAATTGCCCGTAGTTCATAGCAGTTCATAGTAGTTTAGAACTCCTAACAAGCAACGGCTTCAACAAAATGGCGGCTTAACAGCCTCAACAGCTACACAACAGACTGCAATAAAATGGTACATAAAACGGCAGTAGCACTCTAAAAGAGGACAAACAGAAAGAGACGACGGCAGACACATCATTACTTTAGCTTCAGACATGAAAAATAATACATTTCAGACATTGATTACTGAAAATCCTGACTCTTTAGCCATGTAGCCATCAACTTCATCTTAGCCAACCACTTCTGGCTCAAAATGTCCTTCTCTTCCAGTCAGATCAAATACACCTCGCTGGTCCTTCTCAGTCAGAGTACACCGGAACATACTCCAGAGTACATAAGCAATTTTTTTTTCAATTTCCTGTATTACACCTAGCTATATCACAACAGCACCATATGCTGACAAAAAACAAGAACTACATCCTGTAGGTGAAATAAAATCAAAACAGTATTTTCAAAATATATTTTACATGTACTCTTTTTTTCACCTGGTTATATATTGGTAGGGAAATTAATGGATTGTTAATTTCTGTGTTCTGGGAACCGCTTAAACTTGTGTAGTCTTAGTTTACTTTGAAGGGAGTGCCAAGTTACATGACATATGGCAGAGTGGCAACGTGTATGTTTGTGTTGCTAGTATCTCTATTATCACAACTTTTTTGATTTAACACAACTCTGTTTGAAGTGACCCTGGACAAAAGACTGCCAGCATGCTTCTTCCTCACATCTTCAAAAATGAAAACTCCCAAAAGATTGACTATTTACAAGCCATGATGGTGGACTGTAGTCGGCTGGGACTGAATAATGTCTGGTTCGCCACTGACATTTTCATCCTGATCACCGGGTTGGTGGCCAACGCTGCTCTCCTTTGGTTGTTTTTTAAAGGAAGGAGAATACTCTCTGCCTCATGGGTAAAAGAGATTTAACCAGTTTAGAGTGAAGTAATTATGCGTGTTAAATTAAACCCATGTTTCAGGAAAGGAAAGAAAAGTAATACTTCATGCTCCTTAGACTTAATGAGTTTGGGACTTGAAAGATTATTTTGCACCTGAGAAAATAATTTCAGATTTTCTGCCTGAAGATCTGAACAAAACAGCTTTGCTTTCAAGGTTCTTGGTGTGAATCTTGTTCTTATGGACCTGCTCTACCTCGAAATTATGCCTGTTGAGGTGCTTTACAATGGAATGATGGAACCAGTCAGCACAACTAATCATTCAGATGAGGATAACAGGTGAGGACATGAAAACAAAGTCCTCCTTCCCTTTGTGGCACTCCATCTATGTGTAAATAAACTTAAAATAAGTTCATAAAAAATACAACCTTTAATTTGGATAAGATAAGTTACGGTCATTTTAGTAGTCTCCCATAGGAGAAATTTGTCTTGGAAGCAGGGGCAAAACTGCAATACAGCAATAAAAGCTCATCCAAAAGGACAGTAACCATAAATAAATACATAAAAACAAAAAATACATAAAAGCACAAATGTCACATCGGCAGTACATCCCCATAACCATTTCCATTCACATACAATACATCCTCTACATGCTACTCTTGATCACTGTCTGGGCCTCCTAATAATTTGTCCAGGCCCTGCTAGTCTGCCATCTATCAGGTTAATGGAGAGTGGTACAAATGACTGTTTCAGACGGTTATATTTGCACAGGGGGACCCTGAACTTTCTCCCTGAATTCATAAGAACATATTCTGATGCGAGTACATGTGACCCATCAGACAAGGTGTTCTGAGCTTGCCTGATGGTAGCCTGCTCAAACAGGTATTGTGGATAAGATAGATCCAGAGTGTTAATGATCTTACTTGCCATCTTCACCAGACTTTGAATTTGAGTTTTTCATTTAACAGTAAGATTTCCAAGCCACCCAGTAATGCCATATCTCAGAATAGACTCGAAGGTTGCCCTATAAAAGATCAACATTATAATTTTAGAAACGCCACACAATCGAAGTCGTCTAAGAAAATAGAGGTGCTGGTGAACCTTTGCGCATACACTTGTCACGTGTGTGCCAACTCAGATCGGCATCTATCTACACGCCTAAATATTTAAAAGATGTAACCTGTTTGATGGAGCAGCCATGTATGGCTATGGGACTCCGGTCACTGAATGATTTAGGATCCAGAAATAACTCAACAGTTTTTGAGGTATTTATCTGTAGTTTATGAGAGTTGGACCAAAAAAAAAACTTATCTACAGCAGCTTTATGACTGTTGGGAACTGAATTATATTTTACTTGCTGAGATTGTTTTGATAAAAAAGAGTAATACCGCTTAAAAAAGGATTAACCTTCAACTGTAAATTCTTAGGGAAGAAAAAAAAAGAAGTCCTAAATGTCAAAAGTTTGTACTTGACTTTGTAAGTTGGTCTGAGCTTCTAGGAACTAATTCACAACTCCCTGTTTCCCTGGGATGCAAATATGATGTGAGACAAAGGTCATTTCTTTTAGCTTTAAAACATGAAAGATGGCTGTATATGGAAGTCCAAAGTGAAGACTGGGATCCACTTGGAATAATTTTGTGTGGCCCAATATTATAATTCAGCATGATAAACTGTTAAATGGGAAACATACCTGCAGTCTTTATAGGAAGAGATGGGTTATAAAAAGGATTTTACAAAAATGTTCACTTGTAGAATATGCAAATGCTTAAAGGCTTTTTGCACATCCTTACAATGGGTTACAACAGTTGTTGAAGGGAAGTATTTGTACTGATCTGAGCATATGGTTGATTCATATTTAAAAGAAGTGATTGTTTGTTTTTTTTGTTCCTGTTTTTCCTGGCATTGCCTCAATATACTTTCAGCCTCCCAAAGGTTCTTACAAACCCATCACTCTCTTGCCATCCACTTTTTCAGTGTCTAGCATTTCACTGAAAAAGTTATCTTAATTCATTTTCATGGAATTAAGATAACAAAAGACATCTTCAGTATGTTCAACCTGACTGGCTGTCCACTGCTGTTAGCCTGTATGTGCATTGAGCGCTACGTGGCAGTGGTCAGACCAGTGCTGTACCTGAGGCTGAGGAGATGGGAGTATCGCATGGCTGTTTCTGGCGTGTCTTTTTGTTTGGCGATTGGTAAGTTCTGGGGTAGAGCAGAAAAATTCTAGCTGTCACATCCACCAAAGCAGGCAAAACGCCTTGTTAGCAAGTCTCTCAAAGCAAGAATGCAGCAGCTAGGTGCATTTTGGGATCTCAAATTTTGTCTAAAAATCTTTTCCCCCAGAAGTCTTGGTCGTATTTTTAACTTTGCTTTCTTGCAATGTTCAGGTTTAATGCAAGATATGGTTAGAATGATGGTGCCTGTGTATCATCATTTCCTGTCTCTTCCTGATAATGCTTGCCTCCCTCCGGTCACTGTGGCTGAAAAGTCCTGCCCGAAACCAAACCCGCTGTGCGTCCTCCTTGAAGAGACGGGCAGCAAGTAACATGCTGGCTGTGATGGTGCCTTCAGTGATGTCTTTCCTCCCAGTCCTTGTGATGTTTCCTGTTGTCCTTTATGAGTATTACCGGCATTCAACAATGAACAATGTGATGTGTACTCTCTTTGAATTATCAAGGCTGTTCCCTATGTTTGGTCTCATCATAAGTCCTCTGTTCTGTCTTTTCCAAGGCAAGATGAATGAATGTCCTTTATAGGAAACAAAGCTTTTACAAAGGACAATGAGATGAATAAGGGCAACTGCGCCACAATCAATTAATTTAATTTGCTTGGTTTTTCTCTAATGTCTTGAAATAACGTTTGGTGTGAAAATAAAACTGGAGTGAATTAAATATTCTGAAAAATTCTCTTTTACTGTCAAAGTGTTCATTGCTAGACATCTGAATACAACATACAAACATCCAGACATGTGTCTTTTCATCGCAGGATATGTCCAATATCCTTTACAGCTCTGTTTATATGACACATGCCAACATACAACATGAGTCGATTTTGTTTTTGAATTGGTGAAGAATTTCATTTCTGCTGATTTACAACACAAGCGATGTGTCTTCAAGGCAATAAGGTCATATTTTTAAGATTTGAGGATCCAGTGTGTCGCAACTGCTGTTTGTTTGCTGGTTGGAAAATAAAACAGATTACATTTTGATCTCAAACATTTAGCTTGTTTTTCAACCCAGGAATCATATTTGCAAACGTGAATTCAAACGCCATCTTATGACAGATAAAAACAATCTGCAAGACAAGGCACATGAAAATAACCATGCCGACCAGATACAGCATCTGAGTGCTTGACTGAAAAAAACAAACATATTTTTGCTTGCATGGCAAACCAAAGGTAAAAAATTCTGCCTGTAAGCGAACTGGGAAAATAACCATTAGGGGGCGCTGTGGGGCCCTCAGAAAGCTGGAGGGAAGATAAGGGGGGGATAAAATGCCAGATTTTTTTTATCTTCATTTTTTCATCATAATTTTAGTTAAATTTTTTAAATCTTTGTGTTTAGATCAAATATAACTTTAAAAAATGTATTTAAATGTTATTTCTGATGCTCATTTTCTGATTGGCTCCCAGTCAAATTGATCAAACTGCAATGATCCTCAAGCCAGCGTGGCGTAGCAAGCTGGAAATGGAAACGTTTCTGACAAGAAAAAGACGAAATGAACCGTCCAGCATCCCGACTGTGGAGAACTTAAGAACTGTGCGAATAAAACAATATATTACATATTTTCTAATACTCAAAAGGATTCTAATGAAAATGTGTATTATTTAGTAATAAAGATCTTTTTTGCAGCAGAACTATTTGGAGATATTTTATGTGTTTTAGTTATATTATCTTTATCATTACGATTCATACACACAGAGTTACAGCTGTGTGTTGCTGTTTTGCTGCAGCTGCCTTCTACTCACCCTTAAAATTCCACTGACAGAAACGTATAAATGTTTTATAGAAAGCTGGTACAATTTGGCTTTGTTACATAAATAAATGACAGTACTTTCTGTGCTGTGTCATTGTTCATCAGCCTCCATAGTGTCACAAAGATTTATTGGTAAAGATGTGTAAAAAGTCATTAAATAAATTATTTAATGAAGTTGCATAATCTCACAAATAAAAATTTTGAATATCCCAGCCTTTAATTTAGATACATTTATTTAGTGGGGGGCATCCACGTCAAAAAATATAACTGTTTACATCTACATTCTAGGCAAAGTTGTTGAAATTCCTAATAATCCTCTAAAATAAATGCCACTGAAGTATTTTAAATTTGATTATAACTTCTAATTAGTAAAATATGACACATTTTTTGCCCTGTGGGTTTAAACATTACATGACACAACAAGCTTGTTATGTAAGCTAGCCACTGGCTAGCTAGCTTACATAACCACCATGGGATTCAACTTACATTTCAACTTGTTGTTTTGGGAGTGATGTCACATAAAAGCATTTTATGCACAACCATCACAAATGTAAACATGTGGAGTTTGCTAAGCTTGTCTCGAGCTTTAACTGAAACCGTGTTTTGGTGAGACAAAGACAACGCCAAAGTCTTTGTTACAAAATAAAGAGTGAACATGTGGAAGAGCGCCTCAGGCCAGGTGTTGAATATGGTGGAGGATCTGGGATGCTGTGGGTCAGAGTCTCTTCCCAAAGTCCAGGGAGCACTCTGAAGATGCTGTCAAGCCATGTTATCCAGGCATGTATGCTACTTCTGATGTGCTTCCATTGTGGAATAGTCCATGTCTATTGGGAGCAAGTGTGTGGCGTTCACAGTGTCTGGCTGTATCAGGATTGGGACGTTATTTTTTGCCCTTATGTCACGGTCTCATTTTCAGTTTGTTTTCTTTATGCGTTGTGTGTGCTCCTGAATGTTGAGATAATTTTAACAACTAAATGATCAGCTGAATCAATCAGAAAGTTGGGCATGCCATCAGTTTCACTTTCAGTTTCAAGTATTGAGATGTCTGCAGCTCGCAATACGTAGTGGCATAAAAAGGGTTAATGTAACAGATTTGTGAGCCATAGTTGCATAATTTTTGTAGCAATGGTGGACATGTATATATATATATATTTATAGATAGGGTTTTGTGAGCTGTGTCAATAATGTGGCAAAATCTTCTGACCTGCCCAAAAATTTGTAGTAGCCAATTTGTGTATGCTACAAGCTCAAGTGCGTAGTAAGGGTGTGTGTGTCCTAGCTGATCAGTGAGAGAGAAAAAAGTATGGAAAAGAAAATTGATAAAAAGCTGCAGAATATTTTTCTACAAGCAAGGCAGATATACAAAATAATCTTAACCCTAGTCAAGTGGGTTTGTACCCACAATTGACTGACCTGTGCTAATAACATTGGGGTTTATTGTGATGCTTTATTGTTACTCATTTTAGAGTAACAACAAAATAAGTTTCAGAATTTTTATGTATCACTAAAAACAAACCACATGTTGGTGATTGAGTTGGGTGGTTATAACTTTTTAAACACCAAAATCTAAGGGAGCTGGAAGGATAAATATTCTTATTTCAACAAGTCTGGACAAAACACCTCCTTTTAGAGAATTATCTCACTTTTACTTGACAGTTTTTTGCAAATAGTGCTTTAAAAATGCAAATAAAAACAACAAAAGACAATCATCCATGTAATGGAAAACATGACCGTTTTCACTGTGTACCGTTGGATACACGACTGTTCAAAGTTTGAGGAGTTTCTATAGCAGCACTGAATTCGTCAGGAGTCTCGTTCTTCTTCTTTCACCTTGGTAAATGATGGCAGCAGAGCAAATACTTTGTTCCTTTAGTTTTCTGCTGAAAGTGTTGGTCTAGACCCCATTAAGGTGCTAAGGTCTCGCTGAGGAAGACTCTGACTCACCACTGGCTCCAGGGGGACTTTAACCTCAACATGCTTCAAACAAGAACCAAGAAACCAACAAGACGATCAGTCATAATATTCTGTCCTCAAGTAAGACATGTTGCAACCTTTAGGACAAGTCCAGCGCCTTCACTTGATTGAGGACAGGTAAGTCTTCAGATGACAGTTTGTTAAACGGTTCACAGGTTTGTGGCATTTGGCAAGAAAAAAAAGGGCACAAGAAATTTAGAGGGGGCGCTGAAACTCCGAGCTCCCTCTAGAAAGGCCAGTGTAAATCCTCAAAGTCCCCAGATTGGCTCATGTTCACGTCCGTCTCCAGCAGGCTCATGATGACCGCCATTGCTGCCTCGTCGCTGCTGAAGTTGCTGAGCCCTGGGACGTCCAGGTCCAGCTGGGACGGCTCACCTGGGGGATAGCGAACAGGAAAGAACTTCAGAAACTCTCATCTAAAACTTTCAGCAATGCTGATGGCTTAGTTTTCATGGCAAGTTATTGTCCCTGAATCCTGTCTTGTTTACTTGTAAACAAGTACTTGTATGCTTTATTGGGCTTATTTGGGTGCTAATATATCATGTGTTACATTTGAACACAAACAAATACGTTTCAAATCATGAAGATGAATTGACATCCTCTTGAACACGAGATCCAATATGGCTGCCACCCATCTAAACACAACAATAGTTGCAATAGTTTACTAATAACAATATTAATAACTAATAACAATAGTTTACTTCCACTTTCTATGGTCTGAATTTTTTAAAACAGTCCTGAACAACATCTATTGACAAAAACTTTGCAGTTGTGTTTAAATGCATACAATGTTGAGAAATAAAACATTAGCCTGTACTGCTAATTGTGGCTAGCCTGATTACCTGATTACTTAAAACAGGTCATTCAAACTGTTAAATACCATTTTCCTTCTGAACCTAACATTTGTTTTCACACATTTTTGATGTACAGAAGTTGTGTTTGAAAGTTGCCAACAAACTAAAACTACCTCGACTCTCAGGAGCTCCACTGCTTTCAGCAGCTTCCTTACTGGAATCAGCCTGGGACTGGGCGGTTGAAGAGCTGCCTGCTTCCTCTTCTCTGCTGGGAGTCTGCAAGAGTCAGAGGCACCTTACAGCTCAAAGTTAAAGCAAGCCAACTGTTAATGCCTGTAAATACGCTGTGGTTGACGGTCTTCAGTAGCAGTGAGGCAACTTACGCTCCTGCTGGTGAGTGGACATTTCTCCTGTACAGAACCAAATGGACTAGAAGCTCCACTTGATGGGGACGAGTTTGCCCTGTTAAAAATAGACATAAAACTCTGGTGATATGTGCTGAAGGTATTCAAACCTTGAAGGTTGCAGCATCCAGAACTCTAGGGCTGTTTGATTGGGGACCAAAATTGCAATATTTGTTACATTTTCAGTGCGGTTCACTTTCACACTGCACTGTGTCAAACCACCCAAAACAATTGAAAAACCTGTTTTCCTCCTCGCCTATGGTGGCGCTGCACTAAGAACCGCGGAAGGGAATGACGCAAGTATATTTTAGAACACTTTCTAAAAATATATTTTTTCTAAAATATACTTTAAGTTCTAATTAAAAATATTAGTAAAATTATACTCCGGCTTCCTCCCACAGTCCAAAAACATGACTGTCAGGTTAATTGGCCTCTCCAAATTGTCCCTAGGTGTGAGTG